>VUJU01001112.1:24600-67919 GCA_009835225.1 Aphis craccivora
AATCCTCCCGGGACACCCTGTATAAAACGGAAATTTTCGTTATTGATAAAATATATGAGCAATCATAGTTTAAGACCAGATATGCACTGTGAAACTTAAATTCTATAATTTGAAAAATGTTATAAGTATTTTGAAATATAGAAACAATACATTATTATCATTTATTTTTTTTCAAGTTGAATCGCGTGACATTTACTCTTACAGAACTATTCAGCCCCGTGACAAGCACAACTTTTTTCTACTTTTGAAACCAGACTTGCAATGGCAACAAGGCACGCTGGTACCTTCGAGGGCCCGCAATTTAACTAATACTAGCTACTTTTTAAACACATTTTTGATTACAAACTATATTATTATTTATGATGATATTTTCAAATGTTACCTCCACCAATATTAAATATTAATATAATATCTGTGTCCGTTAAGTTTCATTAGTTTACCTAGTTATAAAGACAACCGTGGTGTGCTCATTGGAAATGTATAAATTATAGTGAACATTTCCCATCTATACGGTTATTAACGTTATACACTAGAAAATAACGATAGTTCCCACATTTGAAGGTAAATAACGTAAATAAATGGCGAATAACATTGTTTTACAATATAATATAGTTTACCATAATACATCATATATTATTATATTTTGAAAAAAAGGAATGTAGGTACAGCAGCTTATACAGTAGTTATCGAATCTACTCCAGCATAGAACTAGTCAAGGTAATGATTGTATTAATTTCGAATAAAATGATTTATTATTATTATTGAATACGAAAAATAATTCTCAGCGATGATAATCTACAGATAGCCTATATTTTTATAAATAAAGATTTAGCCGATTTAGGTATATTCCATGATATATTATTTATATTATAAACTATTTTGTTTATTTGACTAAATGTATAATAATTGGTAGAATTAAATATTAAGTTGTTGGTTTCAAATATTTGATGATCCTTAAACATCTAGGTACCTTAAATAAATAATAATAACAATTGAAATTATTTTATATGATTTATTGGTTCTGTGTGTATTGATATTAATCAAAAAAACTATTTAGTAGTTCAGTAGAAATAGTAAAACAATAGTTAATAAAGCTTATTTTTATAATGTTATTTACAATAGACTTAGATATTTTACAGCATTGTATTAATTAATTACGCATTAGGTGGTAGTAAGTCATTATATACAAATGTAAATTAAGTTTATAGTTATCTAGTTCAAAAGTATTGTTAGTATTGTTTTACATATTTTACATCATTACATATTTTTTAAATTGTTAAAGCCATAAATACTTATAACAACCTTAATCTAACTTATAATAGCAAGCACGTGCCTCTATAAAGATAATACTGACATAAGACAATATTTTAATTGAAATTAAAAAACAGTATTATTCCTTACTTATTTATAATCCTTATAATATTATCTAGTATTGAAAGTTGGTTCTATTAATATTAATCCAGAATAATAATTTCTAATACAATATTGAAAACAATGATAAACCACTAACCTATATAGTTAGAATAACTAAATTTCCATAAAAATATAATTTTTATAACCTCTATATTATAATTATTAGGTAATGAACAAAAAAATATATTTATCTAAAAGATATATGTCATTTATTTTATTTAATAATTTAGATTAAATGATTATGGTTCTAATAATATCATTAGTCTAATGTATTATTAAATTGTAAGTTTGAAGAGTATAATCTATAATATACTGAATAAATATAAATATTAAAGTATACATTTTTTAATAAGCTTCCAGAAAAAAAATTTTTTCATTTTTTTAGTGTTAAAATTTAATTCAAAATAATGTATGATTTTAATAATTTTTATAATTTACTTAGTTTAAAGTGTAAATTAAGTAAAAGAGAACTTTACACCAACATATTCTTAACCATATCATTTATGGGACAGCTTTAATTTTTATAATTTTTAATTTGTGTTGTAAAAAATCGGAGACGTTTGGGAAAGCTTTTTTGACGGGAGCAGTGTGGAAATTGACCTTTTTGTAAAACGGGAGCCAAATGGGTTACGACCACATTTTTGCTTTGTAATTAAAAACATATCAATTTATTATAATTATTTAAATATTTAGGTTATAATAACAATGAAACATAATATACAATTCAAGTAGTACCTTCTCTGTGCCTACATGTTTTACGTTATTATCATAATCTATAATTGAGACATGTGCGCATTATATAGTACCATAAATTAATTATACTTTTCTTAATATCGTTGGCTTAGTAACAATGCATTAGTGTAAACCAGATTTATCACCAATAAGTTATTAAGTACTTAAACATTTTATTTTTCATCAAAAACAATAAATCAATAAAATTTATTTAAATGAAAAATGTTATTTAGTATATTTTACTAAATTATTAGAATATTGCAACATTGCAGACACTTTACAACAGTTAGCTCTTATTATAAGAGTCTTGTAAAGGTATATTAATAAATTACATTACGTCATGTTATATATATATTATAATACGTGATATTTTTGTTAATAATATTTGTTTTAAATTTTGAGTGAATTATCGTAGATGAATATTTTGTATTTTTATTTGAAAGTAAAAAGTTGTAAGTTTTAAGTATATTAAGTATGTTTCAAACATATTATCTTATAATTTTCTATGTCAGTGTAATAATTACACGGTCAATTTTATGTCAATAATAAATTATTGTACATCTACTGTAATATTGTCATATTAAGATTATGTAGTCATATATAATTTCGATTTGGTAATATTATATGTCTGGAGATCACCGTTTTTTAATGTATCGGTTTGTCGAAGTTGAGACATTTTCTTGTAAAAATTATAGTTACTAGTTGGTATTTTTTCTGTGCTTCGACATTCAGTCTGTAGTAATTTGGATTTACTGGTAACCTTGATTTTTTCTCTTCAGAAAAACCTTTGAATCGAATGGACATAATTTTAAATTATAATTATATATAAAATATTCAGTTATTGTTAACATATTTAGTTAGTTGTAGTAAATAATATTTAAATCAATTCTACTCGAATTCAACTAATTTTGAATTAATTCAAATAAATTACTTTTTTAAAATATTTGTGATTAATATTTTCTCCTTAATTTATTTACTTATTTATGCATTATTTGAAGAATTCAGGTATTAACTATACCTAGTTATTTAATCTTTATAAATAAATTAAAATAGTATTTTAAAAAAAATAATTTTTAGATTATGAGTCATACGAGATATTAGGTATTTAATTAACTTATATTTTGGGCTTATGGATGGTGATAGATTTTATTTTAAATTCTTAAAATATAAATACCATACACTACATTATATATCAAAAGTTACTTTTATATTTACAATTATGATAGTGATGTGTAGATGTAATTATTAATTTTTATTATATTGATAATATACCTGTGTTAATCGAATAGTCCCACTGCATTGGACATCTTTGGTAATCTCTAGGTATTGCTACTTTTGGACCACCCGCTAAATTGGTGTCTGTTACTTGTTCGGGTTTCAAATATATGTTGTCTTCCATACCAATTTCACTACCATAATATGTTACTTCAATACCGGAGAGGTCTAATTTCAACGCAGTAAACATTTTTACCGTTTCAGCACCAAATTTCGACGCGTATCTTAAATTTTCATGATTTTCAATCTAAATGTTAAAAAATCAAAAATCAAACAAGGCATAGTTATTATTTTTGTAATATATATGTACTGTACATAATTACAATATAAAATATGTTTCTTACTAATTAATAGCGTATGTTACTAAATGAAGTATAGATCATCTATTTATAATAATAATATAGGTAACTAAGCGAATTTTTAACGTACCTCCCGTTGTGCATGGCGTTTTCTGGTAAATTAATCATCCAATCATGTATAACTGGATTATGGATTTTTGTATTATGAATTCAACTATATGATCATCTTTTGGGAATCTCACTAATGCCAAGTTAAATGGAACTTGAACGCCTAGTATCGACGAATTGCCGTAATATTCCATTAATATACTTGGGTCTGAATGCGATTCTGATGCCATCAAACTATCAAACATATAAAAAATAATTATTAATAATAATCGCATTTAAAAAAAAAAAATTATATAGGTACCATAATAATAAAAACAAAATATGAGCAATAAAATAAAAATGATCAATCTCGTATAAATAAAATGTTTGAGTAGGTACGTATGTCTGTGCAAATTTACTTATTATTATACTATTTACCTAGAAACCGATGAGTTTTGAGTTTTTGAATAGTTGTCCATGAACGCTCTCCATTCTTTTATATTTATAGTATCAATTATTTCAGGTTGATTTGTTGTGTATATGAGATCAATGTCCACGTAGTCGCTTATATTAGTTCTTCCAGGCAAAAGTGGTTCATCGGGTAGTGCTATATTTTCATATACATATTTTAGAGCATCAAATCGAAATCCAGTAACACCTTTATCTAACCAAAATTCTATTACGTCCTTTAAATCAATAACAAGAACATAAATTTAAGAAATAGGTACATAATAAAATGTACAATTTTTATAACCATTTTAGGTTATAAATAAAGTTAAATTAATTAATTTGATTTTAAAGTGACTCGCGCGCGTGTGTGTGTGTAAGTCATATAAAATATTTTTATACATGATACGTCATATTATATCTACTTTTGGTATAAATATTAGCTCTTTAAGGGTTGAATAATTGGATATTTAAGACAATAATTATCGTGTTTTAAAAATATTAACTTGAATCTTTTTTGATACAACATATATTTTTTTATAAAATCATGCGAAGTGTATATTTATTTATAGGAGTCTATTTGTATTGTGTTTTGCTAAACAGTATTGATATAAACCTTAATAATTTCAATGGTATTATAATAATAATTTCATATTAGTTTCATATTAGAGTTAGTGAGTACTTCGTCTTGATTCGAAGAGTTACGCCACATGTAATAATCTTTGTACTTTCTTCTTGTTTGATTGATTTTTGGAACCACCCACACTTGTAACTCGAATGGTTAGGTATGAGGTCTATTATCAGTTTCAGATCTAAAAGAAAAAATAATTAATTATTAGATAATAAAATCATTCAAATCTATAAAAAATAGTATTCTGTGTGACAAGGTATAACATTTACTTTGCTTATTTATTGAAAAAATCTATTCTTCTAAATCATCCATTGTTCCGAACATCGGATCTATCATGTAAAAGTCTTCTACATCATATCCCATATCATCCATGGGAGATAAGAAAAATGGACCAACCCACAATGTTCCAATTTCAAGATCAACAAAATTATCAAGCTTATGGGTAATACCTCAAAGTGTTATACACAAAAATGTTGAATACACTGTAATTACTTAAATGCTTAACATTTTAAGTGCAGCGAGGAACAGTAGTAATAGTACTATATGCCAGTATTTCTTAGGCTATATATTAAATAGTAAAATATAATCTGTCAACTATAACCACCGTGATCATTGAAAATATTATGTATAAAATTATAGGTATACCTAAGCATTTTAGTACATTGAAATATCATACAAATTAGATAGTGCTAGTATATAAAAAAAATCTATTTCGAATTACTACTTAATAACGAGCTGTTCTATCCCTTTATGTCATTAAAATTAAATTGTATTTTGATTTTAAGTACCTTTTAAATCACCAATTCCATCTTTATTGCTATCTTACAACGATCTTGGATATACTTGATAATTTATTGTATTAGACCACCACTCATTATTTGGTTTTGAAGCTTTATGATATACATTACAATTAACTGTTGCACATATTATATAATATTATGCTATCATCATAATACCGCATGCTTTGAATGTCTTAATATTGTTTTAAATGTATCTGAAATGCTAATTATTATTTTCTTATGAATTATTTCAAAATCATTTTTTTTAAATATAAAAAGATTATATTTTTAAATAATTTGGGAAAACATGGTATTTTTACATTTAACTATTTTAACAAATACAATTTTTTTTTTTATTAAAAAACAGGTTAGGTTAATTTGTTTTTGTATTATTATTATTATTCTATACTTATTATAAGTCTTTGAAATATTAATGATTTTTTGATTTTCATAATCTCTGTGTATATGATTATTATAGTTAGAAATATAATAATAAATGTAGTTTTTTGTCAAAATTGAATGAATCTAACATAACCAACAGTTGTAAAATATGATTTGAAAAATTATTTCCTATAATGATTTGTACTGTTAAGTTTATTAATATTTTATTCCTAAATAATAATAATCATAATATTATTCATTACTTAAGAAACTAATAATATAATACCATATAGTTTTTGATATAGTTGATTTTGAAAAATAATTTAGACATTAATTGAAATTATTAGTTAAAAAATGTTGGTGCCTTGGTGGTCAATATTGACTTATGCTTAATTATTTGCATAACTTTAAAATTGAAATCATTAACATCAATGTAATAAAAAAAAATAGAACAATAGTTAATCTAATTTATCTATGAAAACTCCAAGTATACAGTAATAATTATGTATTTAAAAAATATATACATTTGTTGTAAATTGGTAAGAAATTCATTAAATATTTTAAATACTGTTTAAAGATAGAACTTATTAAATAATTTAATTATAGTAAAAAGTTTTAAGTATACGATGTTACGTTCCATGGTCTTAAAAGCATATGCATAGGTATGATAATATAAAAAATATCTAAATAAAAACTTATCTAGTTAAATTTGAATTTAGTAAAGTAGTAATTGCTCAAATATTAAAAATAAAATCACAAAATCACAGAAATTTAACTAACCTACTGTTACAATTATTCTCTATTTATATCAATTAAATAATATTAATATAATAATAATATAAAAAAAAAAAAACGTGAGATATCCTATTGTTACTATAAAATAAACACTTAATATTAATTATATTCATGAAAAATATATTAATTATAATAATAGGTATTGTGTAGTTTTATTTTATTTATATAATTTATATTATCTAATTAACTATATATTTCATTGTATTGTGTAATGATGACATTTATAATATCTTTGATTTTTTTTTTTATTGATCAAATTACATCATTTTAGAACGAATAATTATAAATATAATGAATAATTATAATTATTTTAAATAACTTTATGGTAATATACGTAATATATTTGCGGAAGATAAAAAACCATCTTAGTATATTCAATAGTATTAAAATAGGTATTTCTTAATTTTTCTGGTTCGATCTATGTGTAAAAATATTTTTGAATCCTCTTCCAATCATTTTTTTTTATTATTATTAAAATTTGTTATTCCTGAGCTATCAAATAATTAATGAAAAAACATAATATCATAACAATTTGACATTTTCTGGGTAATTTTTTATTATGTGTTCAATTGCACCATTGGGGTATTACGAAAGTAAATCGTTTATTTAGGTAAAAGTTGTAAATACTATTTTTGAATACAAAATAAAATAAAACTAAATGAAAAATACTTTTCTTATTTACATAAAATAAAAGAAAATATAGACTAATAATGCTAATATACAATTATCTAATTTTATTGTTTGATTATTTACTTTTTCTTTAAAGTAATATGATTTACCTATCTGCTATATAATGTTGTAAATATTAATATAATATAAATATATTTTTTATTATTATAGAATACATTTTCTGACGGAAGGACAGTCGTGTATATATTAATCAAACCTGAGTATAAAAGATCTTCTAAACTACATAACGGAGTTATTTAACACCAATTATTAGTATCGACTTGAAAATTTTTCAAAATGGAGTTCGATAAGATCTGTACTTATTAATAACTGTTTTAAAATGGTTTCAACGATTGTCATAAGTGTTTAATTTTTTAACGTTTAGGGAAATACCTTCAGAAATATTTTCAAACATAATAAAAAATTTCTTACAATCGTTCAATATTTTTTCTTAAGAAAATGAATATCAATATGCTAGTTTTAGTCTAGGCTTTGGTTAAGAATAGTATTTTTAACGAAATAATTGACAATTATATTGATTTCAAACTTAGTTAAAAATTCCATTTTTTATTTCATTCAATTTTTAAAATATTTTCCTAATAATATTACAAACAATAGTGTTCATTTGTATCATTGAAATATTTAACGATTTAATAATTTATGGTTTAATATATTAGACATAATGAGTGTATAAAAAGTAGGTACATAATAAGTTTAAAATATTTCAAAATAATATTTAACAAATAATTCATTAATTACGAGTTTACTCTGTTGTAAAATTAAAAATTATAAAATATACTGTGTGCTTGTAAATGCTTCGATTGACTAACACTCAACACTGTATAATTGGACTTCATATCTCAGCTATTGACACAAATCACTAAGATTTACAACAAATGTACCAACTACAACGTGTGATATTATGTTAATTAAAAAAAAAAAAAAAAAAATGTGTTTCATTAGAGAAATATTGAATTAAATTTTGACACTAATAACAAGACAATACTGTCATATTTTTATGTTATGCGTTGTATTTAAATAGTATTATGAATTATTTTTATCATACTAATTATCAACAGAATAATCGATCTGATTTAAACAGTGTTAAAAAAGTGATCGAATCCAATAGAATAATATAATAAATATAAAAAAAGAAAAAACCAAAAAAAACAAAATATATTACAGCATCATTGATTAAAAATCAAACTAGAAAAGTTTATGATTTAAAATATAAATAACAAATGGTTTGAATAAAACTTTTTAATATCAAAATAATTTTATTATTTATTTGTTGAATACATAATGTTTTACATAATATTTTGATCTGTTTTCAGAACGAGTTGAAAACCATTTGAGAAACTTGTGAAACAGAAAAGACTAAATGGATACATCAGATAAAGAAAGTTATATTAAAGAAATGTACAAGAAAGAACATGACAAGCATATTGAATTAGTTGTTCAAAAATTAGAGAACGAAGCTTCTGAAAGGGAAAAACGTTTGGAAATAAAAATTAATTAAGTAATAATATTTTAAACAATCAACCAATTTATTAAACAGTCATATTTATATGTTAAATTTATAACGATTGTATATTTTATAATAGTTATTAAGTGTGTTTAATGAAATGTAATTGATTTTCTGATTGTAGACGAATACAATCTGAATACGAGGCCGACATTCATAAACTAGAAAATACCATATACAGCCATCGAAATTAAACGAAGCTCGTACTAAAGCACAATAGTACGAAGATAAAATATCAAATCTCATTAGTGAATTGAATAAGTGTAAGTTGAACAATTACAATTACAAGAGGTATTTTATACATTTTATTGTTTTTGACACGAAAACGGACACTATGCTAATACTTTTTTAAATGGTTTCTAAACTAAAAAATTAACTCGCTGAAAGAGAAAATACTATAAAAAACAAAACTGTCACTAAAATCGGAGTATTACAGACAGAATTAACTTTATTAAATTAATTAATCTTTTATGGTTTTTTGTTTGATTGGCATAATAAAAAATTGATTTAAATTCAACTTCATTTATTAAACTTTTCAAGACTATGGTTAGGTAGAAAATATTGGACAATATGATACTTCATTATAGTGGTACATGATTTTGTTTTTGTAATGTTAATGTTATTTATTCGTTATTATAATCTAAATATATATCATTATATTATAATATACTGTTTTTCAGTTGAAAAAAGTCAACGATGCCTTTAGCAAATATGGGTCGAGGTAATATTATCTTTGATGTATTATTAAATGTCTGCATTTGCGCCTTAATTTGCAGATCGGATATTACAATTTTTTTTCGATTTGTTTATAGTATTTACAGGTGAAAGTGATGCCGGAGGCTGGTGATAAGGTAATATAAAAACTTATAACCAATATGACGTCATAATATAAGGTCTGAAAACTATAGATAAAACAATTTCACGTAATTTACCTTAGTGACTGTGGTATTAAAAATTACAAGACTATTTATTAGAGTAAGAGTTAAACAATTACATTTAATTAGGGAATTTACTATCTTTTTTATTATCTAATTTATTTATATCATAAGGTATAGGATATAAAATCTATTGTAAATTGATTAAAAATTATATTTTAAAAACATACCTACTTGAAAATTCTGTTAAATTTATATAATCAATTCCTTACTTAAAGCTTATATTTCTGACCGAAAAAAAAGAAGCTATGAAAAAACTATGTTCTGTTATACCATTCTACCATTAGTTTAATTTTTTCAATTTATTAGTAGTTTTCGTATAGCAGAACAAGTGGCTATTGTAATTAAAACAACACATTATGAATTTTGTTTCTCATATGAATTAAATTATAAAACAACTATTGTAATACGTTTTATCGAGGCTAAGAAAATGTAGTGATATTTCGTTACATAATTTGAAGTCTTTCATTTTGAAGTTGTGGCAATCCGAAAAATTTTAAAAACCTATATACTGGCCGTGACATACTACTAACACTTAATGATAATTTTGACCAACAAATAATAGTCAATTTGGAAGAGTGATATTATTTTTACCTATGCGAGGTAAAAACCTGGTGAGAGATAGGTATTGATGATATTATTGCATTTTCATAAATACCAATGAATGGGCGTATGTAATTTGCGCAAAAAACAACCCCCCTCCCAGTCATTTGCGCCACATCTAAACATTTATTTTGGTAACTTGCGTCACTTTTTAAGTTTGTAATTTGCGCCAAATAAAATTAAATACTCGTAAAAAGGCATTATCTAATCTGTGCTATCATGTACCTACTAAAATTGTAATTTGCACCATTGTTCACCTTATTAAAATTGTAATTAGCGTCACTAATATCATAATTGTAAATAATATGTATATAAGTTAAACAAACTCCATGTATATTTAATAAGTACATTTTCATTTAGTAATAAAACATATAAAAGTCAGTCATACTATAATTTTAAATAAATATATATATAAGTAAAACAAACTCCATGTGGCATGTACCTACATAATATATTAAATAAGTAAATTTTCGTTTAGTATAAACTATTTTTGTTATATACAACATATCATTTTTTAAATAAAATACCTAGCTACTAATAATACCTAGCTTACTAACCTTTTTTATTCTTATAGCTTAATGACGAAACTAAGCCTTTTCTGTCAATATTATTTTGTTAATAAATTGAATATCATTGAAAGTATAGCACAAATTTCACATTCCATTTCCTTTTCTGTCGTGGCGAAAAATACAATATGTTATATTTTTATATTTTGGCACAAATTACATACGTACTTAAATATAACTATTCGTGGCCCAAATTACAATTAATAAAAACGGCGCAATTACCATCTCCCAATAAATTACTTTAAAATGTACTAATTATAATATAATGTCATTTCATTTAAAATTTGTTGACTGTAGATTACTACATCTAAGTATATAACAATACTATTAATATCTATACCAATAATTTTTTTAAATATGAATTATTAATTATTATTAATGATTTATATTTTATATAATTTTGTTGAATGTAAATTATAAGCATTTTTATACCACCTAAGCGGAATTTTTAGTTGAATAATCTTCGCTCAAATGGTATATATCTATTCGCCCAAATTATATATTTAGTTGAATAAACTCTCGCATAAACAGACCACATTTAGGATCGATTCCCCCAAACGGTAAACGCCTCTCCCTTTTTCCAGCATTCATTATCTAATAGTAAAAATGTATAAATAAGAAATTAAACGAATAAAAACATTCCAAAAATTTATAATTTTTAGAATCTGAACGAAGTGATGAATGTATTGATTTTACAATGATGTGTATTTGTTTTGTCTGTGTACAGCATAACTAGTCGAAATAATGCTTCAAATTCAAACTTTGGGAGTGGTTTCCGATAGAAAAATGAATTTAGTTGGTTTATTGGGAGGTATTTTTTTGAATTTCCCAATAGTTTTCAAAAGCGCCGGGAAAAACCAAGGTTAAAAAAATTAAGGAAAAACCGGAATTTTTACGCAAAACCAGTTTTTGACCATATTGATTTTTTTATATGGTTGAATTCAAAAACCAATCACTGTAAATACTTGAAATTTTCACCAAATGTTTATGTCAGTGTAATATATAGGTACACTATATATACAGTTAAATTTTCAAAAAATGTTGAGTTATTTATAGACCACTGAAATTTTTGATTTTTTTGAGAAATTTTGTTTGAAGTGTCAATAAAAAAATTTTGGATGACCAAAACGTTTTGAAAATTTAATACAAGGTTCCTTATGAGTTTTTCTAATTGCAATTAAAAAAAATTAAAAATTGCTAGTCACAATTTTTTTTATAAGCGTTTATAGTTAACATTTTTACGAAATCTGTCTAAAACGCGAAAATTTGCAAGTAGTTTTGTAGTTGAAAAATCATAAAAATGTTTGTATTTATAAATAAGGATTAAAAATACAACATTAAGTTTTTCATAAGTTTTCCTTCGAGAATCTATAGAGAAAACTTGAAGAATCATTATAGGAAAAATTTTAAATGCGTTTGAATTTTAAATTTTTACGAAATAGCATAACGATAACGATTTATTCTCAAACGATTTTAATTATTTGTTATTATTCAAAAAGTATAAGTCGTAGATACTTGAAAATTTAAGCAGTTATAAGATTCGCGTTTTCTTTACGTGATTTAATTTTCAAAATATTTTGACTTTTTTTTGAGCTATTTATAGACAACTAAAATTTTCAATTTTTCTGAAAATTGTTTTTGAAGTGTCGATAAAATCTTTTTTCCCTATCAAAATACTTGAAAATTTAATGCGAAGTTTCTCATAAGTTATTCTTATAGTGATTAAAAAATTATAAGAATACATGGGCACAATTTTTTTTTTTATTAGCATTTGAAGTTCAAATATTGACAAAAATTCGTCAAAACCATGAATATTTGCAAATTATTTTGTAGGTATATTTCATAAAAATTTTTGTGCTAAGAGTTTAACATTTAATACAAGGTTTTTCATTGGTTTAGCTTACAATTATTTTAAAAGAACTTAAATTTTGGTGTATTCAGGACTTTAAAACATAAACCACCTTTTTCACCAACCACTGGAAATTATATCCCATACTGACAAATCATCTTCGTTCAGAATTGTTTTTCGTATACAATGATAACTATCATTGGATTCAAATTTAACACTCCTATAATATATAATAGTGATCCACACGGAACCTAATGTATAGCAGAGCGGTATCCACTTGTTTGCTTTTTTAATTTTTCCATAATTAGTATAAGTTTTACAGAGACTGTTAAAGGCGTAGGCGACGTAGGCACAATCATACGGAGGCAAAATTTATATATTTATATAGAGGCGGCATATAAGAAAGAATTTATAAGTGAAATATATGTTAATTGTTTAATGTTTTATTTATTATGAAATACCCGGTAGTGTCCCGGCGAAATCGGGACGAATGGCAATCCTACATTTGTGTAAACCAGATTTATCACCAATAAATGATTAAGTATCTAAACCAGGGCTTCAAAACGTTTTTATAACGTTACGAGTATAACGTTAAAACGATTCAAAAAACGATTGAAATCGATAACGAATAACATATCGGAAAACAATAAACGATTGACACGGTAACAGTTAACATATCAGTAAACGATAAACGATTGAAAACGGATAACGGATTACGAAACAGAAACGATAAACGATTATAAATAAAAATAATATCAAGTAACTTAATAGAAAACGATTAATGATGACCTAACCCGCATAGGTCTGCCACATCAAAAATACTTTCGGTAAACACCGAACGATACTCCGGTTATAAATACAATTAATTTTATACTTTATTTAAAAATTGTATATTATAATTAATTTTTTCGGAATAACGTTTAAAATTTTATAACGGTTAAACGTATATATTGAATAACGTTTAAATTCTTTATAACGTTAGTCATTCGATCATAACGTTTAATTTCCATATAACGGTAAACGGTATTATTTTTTTTTTTATGTAAGCCCTGATCTAAACACTTTACTTTTAATCAAAAACAATAATTTAAATTACTTGGGTCATTTGTTCTTGGTGTCCAATGTCCGGTGTACAATCGAATAGTATAGAATAATATTTCACCTCTTTTATTTTCGAAAGAATTTCATCTTTAACTTTTTTTGAAATAATCTCTATAAATTCGTCGAACATTTTCAATAATATTGGTACATTGTCAAACTAAATTATTCTACAAGAAATTAGATATGCATGGACAACTATTTTTGTTCGTGATTTCCTATGCTTCCTGTAATTATTATATCCGGCAGTTGTCGTGCGTTGTGATTGCCGATGCGTTCATTTTAAGGTATTTTTTTTTATACTTAGTGCGACCCTGCCGGGTCGTTGGATACCTATATTTATGTACGTCTATATTTGGATAATTAAGAATAAATTTGACAACTTTATATAATTAACAATTTTAAAAAAAAATTTAATTATAAGAATATATTAATAAATTAATACTCAATCAAATTTCATTCCTCTTGCTTTCATAGTTGAAAAATTTGTCACAATTTTTTTCAATATCTATCTCTTTTGTATAATACTGTTCGATACTTAATACTGGAATATTATATAGTCGCTCTTGTTCAATTGAGTCCTTTAAATATTTTTTTTATTATTCTAACCGGCAATGTCAAATAAATTATGGGAGAAATACGTTTGGGCGCATTTACCAAAAACAAAACACTTTAGGGCTTAAATCCATAACACATTTGGGCGTAATCTTTCCCTTTATAAAAGTATAATTGGGAGCATTTATATACAGCGTATATTAACATGGGTATTTTAATAACTCGGAGCCTATTAGCGTTACCTAGAAGACACCGCTAGGAGTTATCAATAGTTTTCCAAAAATGTTAAAAGATTTTTTTTAAAAAACATAATTAAATTTTGTTTTATCAATATTATTCTATATTATGATCTTACCTAATTTTTCCTCCGCAAATCGTAGTCCTAATTAATTAATTTTATTTAATATGGACTTATATCAGTCTTATAATATATTTATATTATTAATACAAATTATAATATAAGACTTTCGATTACTAGTTGCAGTACCTATTGTGACCGATTTTACGGATCATCCGCATAAAATATACGTACTCCTTATATATCAGAAAAACTTGTAGCAAAATCATTTTCAAGAATAAACGAGGCCAGTCAGTGGCATCACGAACCCATACCCATGACCCATGAAGTTTGAGTTTTACACTGTGAAAAATACGAACCTAACCTAACTTATCCTTCACCAAGTATTTTACAGAATCTGATTTTTTCAAAAAAACTTAATTTTGTATTTTTTGACATTTAATTCAGAGATATTGCATATTATTATTGTTCTATACGATACTACACATTTTTTTTAATGTGTGTAGTGCGTTTGTGTAATGATGGCATGAATTTGACTCTGTGAAAAATAGAAAAATTAGTTTATATTGAAAAAACTAAAAACAAGTGGTTGTGGACCTAATAAGAAAAAAATTGACATATATTACGTATTTATGCATGTACATAAATAAGGCATCGAATTAGATCGTAGATGGGGAATTTTGGATCTGAAAACTTAATTCTTTACCAAGTATTATACTTAATGTGATTTTTTCTAAAAAACCTAATTTTGTATTTTTTGACATTAAATTCGGATATATTGCATATTATTATTGTTCTATACGATACTAATTGCAGCACTAAATAAGACAATCAATAAGTTATGAATGTTTAGAAGTTAGGTTTTTTTGAATGATGATACATTTTTTTGATAACATTTATTTAAGCAGAAAATAAGAAAAATATATAGTAGAATGATAACAATTACAACAATATTGTTATTATTTTATAATGATTTTGAGTTAGTCAGATATTTATAAAAAAACAAATTGAAAATGTATATTTTTGAAGTATATAACGAGAGAAAACGTTGAAATTTAAAAAAAAAGCTCTAGTAAGAAATAACATAATTTATTTATAAATACAGTGGAACCTCGATAACTCGAATCAGTTCGGGGAAAAAAATGAAATCAAGTTATTGAAAATATTTGTTTGTACAACAAATACTATTTTATAATTTTATTTATTTATTTCGTGTATAACTGTGCCTTTTAATCGTTAAGTAATGGTTGATAAAATCAATTGGATTATATAGTTACGATTATCTTTTTTTTGTATTGTACAAATTTCAGTGCATACGAATTATACTACGTAATTATTAAATATATATTCTATTTCAATATAATATGTCGAAGAATTCAAGTTAGAAGTCAAACTTCAATTTAAACGAATTCAACATAGGTATCTAGAAATTTGAGTTAACGAAATTTGAATTATCCAGAAATTTATCACTCACATCATTTTGTATTGTAATTCAGAGGCCAAGGCATTTCTTCGAGTAATCAATAAGTCAACTTACGGAGGTTCGAGTTATGGAGGTTTAACTGTATATATTTTAATACCTACTTAATAAACTTTAAATTGGTTTTCATTGGTTAATAATCATAAATTTTACGATTATTAAATATTATATTATAAACAAATGAATAGATAACACAATTATTAGTAAAATTGAAAGAAAAAAAAGTTATAACTATTTATATTTATGAGACATAAATCATAAGAAATATCTTATAAATAAAAAAACACTGAATAAACAAATAAATTTGGAACTGATTTGTGTACCCGCACTGTGAATATCATTTGTTGGTGTTTCAGATTCAGATGCAATATATTTATTTGTTAATACGACTACAGATTGTGGTCGTAGTGTTAGTGGATTTTCAGGTGAAGATACGGTTGATACTATGTCTGTAAATACAGGAATACATAAAATTATTAATCGTTACAAAAAAAAATTTTAAGCTGAAAATTCTAATTACCCAGTACTGTATCCAGAATTTTCACTTCCTAAGTATACGTATAGTTTTTCTTGGAGGTTATTAACAGCATTGGTCAATATAACCTTTTCAGTTTCACTGCCAAAGTTCATTACGACTATATACGATTCATGTTCCATTAATGATCTAACAAATAAAACAATAAAGAATTAAAAATTTATGAAAAAAAAATAAACAAAATAATTAGAATGATAAGAATAATTAATGAAAAGATAAAAAACAACATAGGGTTCATAAAATTATTGATTTATTTAAATTGTTATTACCGCTTTAAAATATATATTGATTTAGTAATATTATACGTTTGAAGATCACCATTCATTAATGTGTTGGTTTTCCGAAGTTGAGACATTTTTTTATAAAAGTTATAGTTGCTGGTTGGTATTTTTTTCTGATCTTCGACGTTTACTTTATAATAATTTGGATTTACTGGTAACCAAGGCTTTTTTTCTTCCGTAAATCCTGAAAACATTAAATGCAATATTAATTGTATTATACAATTAAAATAAATCTTCAAACTTATTTGTTAAGTTAAATGTAAATTTTTCCACGGTTATGTTTTTTAAAAGGGTGCTGTTTGAGTAGGACCTTTATACATTTTGAAACAAATACAATTAATTAAACCATCATTTTATTTTAAATATATAATATCTAAACCACATTATCAAACTATTTATTTTAAATACTTTAGGTGCTATCATTAATGATTTAAAAAGTTAATATTATAATCTATAATAGAATTATGACTTAACTCGGGGAAAAATTAACAAAATAAATATAAAATATGGTGCAATATAACTGCACATAAGTGTATAAGGTTTTATTTACAGTGTCGGTGTGGCAATACCGGCTACCTAGCGATCGCCGTGGGCCTCTGGACATATTAATATATTATGGGCCCATACCTACCTAAATGGAAAAAAAATATTAAGTATACTCGCGATTCTGGACTCGGATTTCAATCGAATCAATTTAATAACATTGAACCATTGGTTATAAATATTAGTATTTAACATATTATTTTATTTACTAGGTATATCGTAATATTATAAAAAGTATTAATATAATATAAGTTTTAAATTTGTAAATTTTATTTAATTATTTAATGAAAACATTTTTTAATTTTATATTAAGTGAATGTGGAAAATTTATTTAGTAATTATAACTTTTATATTATATATAAACATTATAAGTGTAAAAAACATTTTTTTTTGTTTTTTCTAAAATTGTTAATTGTAAATAACTGTGCCGGGAGCCCCATCATAAGTCAGTCTGATACTGGGTTTTAATGTATCTTAGTTTAAAATGAAATTGGCGTCGGTGTACTTTGTGCTTTGTAAATTAATTCGAATACAATATGAATATAGAATTTGTTTAATTTTTTAAACTTTACAGATATATCTAAAAGTGATCATAGAAATTATCGACAAAACAAGTCTTTTATCTTTTGATCTTTTAAATATAGGTATAATAAGCTACAGAAATATATTAATTTATACATGAATAATATATGTATTATTTTAGATTAGGTATATAAAAGTTTCTTTAATTTCTTTAACCAATATCAAGCATAATTATAATTAATTTATTAAATTTTTGTGAGCCAAAACATTAATACTACCGGTGTAAAAATTATAATACTATACAATATGATCTCATTGGTATTTGGTTCTGTAGTTTACAAGTTTATAAGCCTTTAAATGTAAAGGTACATTCAAGGTACAGTCTTGAATGGTTGAGAAACCCAATTTTTTCATAAAGTTGTGTGAAGCATGAAATAGCAAATTTGCATACGATCCTTAGAATATATTATTCTGTTTGTTACTCTATTGCGCAACTTATAGTTTTCATATTTAGTTAATATTCAAACAATTTATATTTTCGTACAACACATGTTCCGTATAATAACATAGGTACCTATATTATACATAAACATTATGATACTTAAAATTTCATTTGAATCTATCAACCAGATTAGTTTTATATTTATTATCTAATATTATATAAGATTTTATAAAGATATATTTGTTTCAAATAAACCATAAATAGTATTGTGTAAAAATGATGTACCTGCGTTAATTGAACTATCCCATTGCATTGGGCACCTTTCATAATCTCTGGATTCATCCACTCTTATACCTCCCGCGTTGTTAGGATCTTGTCTTTGATCTGGTCTCACATACGTATCATCCATACCAATTTCACTTCCATAGTATGTAACGTCTATACCAGGAAGTGATAATTTTAAAGCTGTAAAGAGTGGAACAGTTTCAGGATCAAATTTTGTTGGCACTCTTGGATTGTCATGATTTTCAATCTTGAAAAAAAATTAATAATGATTTAAGGTTAATAAATATACGTCATATTCATTGAATAATAATAATATTTATAAAAGTGCAAACGTATTAAATTAGTAATAATTGTATGACGGTTATTATACAGTACAATTGTATTTGTATATTATTATATATAGGTACTAACTAAACATTACATTTAATATTTACTAAAAACAAATATATTTTTAAATACTTACTAATCAGTTAGCCACCTGGTAATCAGGCATATTATCTAGCCATTCTTTAATATGTTCTTCAATTGATTCAACTATATTGTTTCTATCGGCTAGTAATAATCCGAAGTTAAATGGTACATGAGCACCATCTCTAGTTGAATTTCCATAATATTGCATTAATATATTTATCGCCGAGTAGGATTCCGTGTTTAAAATACTGTTCAAAATATTAGGATAAATGAATACAATTGTGAAAAGGAAAATGTCTACTATTAAATGTACTTTTAAATATTATGATTTACCTAGACATTGGTATGTTATTACTTCTTGTATAATTATCTATGAATTCTCTCCATTCCTTAATAATTTCAATAGTTTCTGGTTGATCCATTGTATAGGTATGGTTCAAACAACCAAAGATTACTGAACATAATGGATCGCCTTCCGTTAAACATGGTTCATCAAGGAATAAATCGCTTTCATATAATTGTCTAAGAGCATCAATTCGGAATCCAACAACTCCTTTACCCATCCAAAATTCAATTATATCCTAGAATAAAAGTATCCAATACATTTTTAATGGTTATCATTTGGCCATTTGGAATAATTCACTGTTATGATTTTACACTTACATAACATACTAACTTAATATTTTACATTTTCAGTCTAATAATTTATTTTCTATTCAGTAAATTTGTATCCCTATTAAATAAATCTTCAATATGGTATTTTCTCATCGGATTTATCGATATTTTTTAAATAAAATTAATTATAAATTTTAAATTGGCAAAAAATTAATAATAAATACTCCAAACTCTAAATATCGAATAAGACCGACAACATCAACAATATACTGGTGATCTATTTTAAAAATTTAGTATGTCATTATTACCTACCATTGATAATTATTTATTTATTAATATGCTTGTGTATAATACAAAAAAATGTGTATGTTATGTATTCTTAATTATATTTCATTTACTTACCAGAAATTCTTTGTGAACATCAGGGTTTCTAAAATTAAAATCCACCTGTTTGACATTGAATTTATGCAAATAAAATTGCTTTCGATCATCATTCCATGACCAGCCAGTACCTCCAAATACACTTAACTGTACAAAAATTGGTTTTGTTTAATATTTAATATTATTATTTTTCATTTATAAATTATTTTAAATAACAATTAAATCTATTTTACATAATTGGGTTGGTAAAACTATATTTTATGGTTTTGTATTACAGTTTTAGTTTTAATAAATATCTAATACAATGTTTTAAGATACGATAAAACTGCTAAAATTAAAAATATAAATTCATTTACCCAATTATTTGGAGGTATTGGTTTTATGGAAGAATTTTGCATTACTTCATCTTGGTTAGAAGCGTTACGCCATACGTAATAATCTGCGTATTTTCCTTCTCGTTTAATTGATTTTTGAAACCATTCACATTCATAACTCGAATGATTAGGAATTAATTCTGTTATTAACTTAAGGTCTGAAAAAAATATTTTTACAATAATTTAGCAAATGGGTTATACTGTTTTTCTAACTAATATAATATATTATATTATGACAATTACTTCTTTTCTTCATTTCTCTAACTAATTCTTCAAAATCATCCATTGTGCCAAACACCGGATCTATCATGTAAAAGTCTTCTACATCATATCCCATATCATCCATTGGTGATTTGAGAAATGGACCAATCCACAATGTTTCAATGCCTAGATCAACAAAATGATCAAGTTTCTGGATAATTCCTGAAAATGCATAAAATAAATAAAAACTTGTTTTCATTTTTGTCTTCTTTAGTTTTATGATTAATGATTCATATAAGTAAATATACATGCCTCTTAAATCACCAATATCATCGTTATTACTGTCTTTAAACGATCGTGGATACACTTGATATATGATTGTGTTCGTCCACCAATCACTTATTTGATTATTTTGAAAATATACACCATTCACTGTGGTGCATGCATATATTATTGTTAAAAACAAGAACACATTGAATGACCTCATATTGTTTTAAAATATAATAAATAGCCTAAAATAATAAATATTATATTATTATATTGAGTGTTAAAAAATATGTTGACTTTTAGTATAAAAACACTAGTGTATCTGTAATGAATATTATACATTAAAAATGTTTTTATAAATAGGTATTAAATTTATTTAAATATATAATATATTTAAATAATGTTTTAGTTTTTATTTACGTTGTGAATAATTTATGTTACGAATAGTTGTAATTTAAACAACATAATTAATACTTTAATATTCCTTATATATATTAAACTACCTATAGCTATGATATCATGTAATATTAAATTTTAATTTTAGAGACAATTACTCAAACAATTGCAATTATGGTGAAATATAACAGGATATTAATAAATGTTTAAGAAAAAACTATTTGAGCTTACTGTTGAGGTGTGCGTAATTCTGCAATATTCCAATAGCTGTACTACCCTAAAAAATATTCTCCATTTATATCAATTAGTTTTGTGTTTGATAAAAAAAAAAAACAAGTAGTAAATAATAATAAAAACTTAATAATTTATTAATGATTAAAGTAAAAAAAAAAAACTTAAAAAGATACCTATATAATTACAAGCACTTTATATTATAAACAGTTTTATGGATTATATTTGTTTTTATTTCACACATGATAATACTATAATACTATAAATCTAGTATTTTAATTTCTTGTTATCTTTCTTCCTGTAGTTTGTTTAATGAACCTCAACTACATTTTTTTTTTCTTACAAATTGATATATCTAATTATCATCATCATGTAATATTAATTTTTGATAGATTATATTGGACCACGTGCACATTATATAGTACCATAAATTAATTACCTACATTATAATATTATAACGTCGGCTTAAAAATAATTCTGTAAAATAATAACCTTGTTTATAGGAAGGCAAAGCTTGTTTAACACGATAGGAACTCCTTAAACATATCTATATAACAGATCAACCAGAAAGCATTGAAATTATTAAGCAGTAGAGAGAACACATGGATAATTATTCAAGAAGTAACAACTTGCCAATTTCTGGGTAAATCTAGACACGCGGTAGCGAGTCAAGTCAAGTTCTAACAGTTCTAGCGAACAGAACTTACGAGCAACAACGTGTTACACGAACCATTTGGAGCCACTTTTTACTCCCTCATAACTCAATAACTATTTCACATAAACATGTCGAATTTGGTTCATACATTAAGAATTACGAGATACACATATGCTCTAGATTTTATAAGCACACCTCTAACCGTTATTTAAATATTCACGTCCTATTCCGTTCTTCGTTTAAAGTCATTTTAAAATTTAATTTTAGAAAAGAAATACACGGCTTTATGATGGACCAATCGATTTCATCTTTTATCTTTTATTTATATACCATAGAAACTTTCGATTTTTATGAGAATTTTTTTTTTTTTGAAGAGTCGATAAAAAAATGTTGGATGATCAAAAACACTTGAAAATTTAATACAAGGTTCCTTATGAGTATTTCTTATTTTGGCTAAAAAAAATTAAAAATCGTTAGCTACAATTTTTTTTTTTATGACCGTTTATAGTTCAAATTTTTACGAAATCTATCGAAAACGCGAAAGTAATTTTGAAGTTGAAAAATCATAAAATTGATTGTGTTAATAACGAAGGATTAAAAATACAACACTAAGTTTTCCTTCAGTATCTATAGAGAAAACTCGAAGCATCATTATATGAAAAATTTTAAGTGCGTTTAAATTTTTAGGAAATAGCGTAACGATAACGATTTATCCTCAAACGATTTTATATATTTGTTATTATTCAAAAAGTATAAGTCGTAGATACTTGAAAATTTTAGCAGCGATTCGCGTTTTCTTTACGTAATTTAAATTTCAAAATATTTTGACTTTTTTTGAGCTATTTATAGACAATTGAAATTTTTAATTTTTCTAAAATTTAAATACAAAGTTACTCAAAAGTTATTCTTATAGTGATTAAAAAATTATAAGAATACTTGACAAAAATTCGTCAAATTCCTGAATATTTGCAAATTATTTTGTAAGTATAATTCATAAACAATTTTATATAAGTAGTTAAGAGTTGAAAATTCAATACGAGATTTTCCATAAGTTAAATTTATAATTATTAAAAAAGACCTTAAATTTTGGTGTATTCAGGCTATTAAAACATAAACCACCTTTTTCACCAACCACTGGAAATTATATCCTAGGCTGACAAATCATCTTCGTTCAAAAACTTTTTCGTATACAATGATAACTATCATTGGATTCAAATTTAACACTCCTATAATATATAATAGTGATCCACACGGCACCTAATGTATAGCAGAGCGGTATCCACTTGCCTGCTTTTTTAATTTTTCCATAATTAGTATAAGTTTTACAGGGGCTGTTATAGGCGTAGGCGACGTAGGAACAAGCCTACGGAGGCAAAATTTATATATTTATATAGAGGCGGCATATAAGAAAAAATATATAAGTGAAATATATTTTAATTGTTAAATGTTTTATTTATTATGAAATACCCGGTAGTGTCCCGGCGAAATCGGGACGAATGGCAACCCTACATTTGTGTAAACCAGATTTATCAGCAATAATTGATTAAGTATCTAAACACTTTAATCAAAAACAATAATTTAAATTACTTGGGTCATTTGTTCTTGGTGTCCAATGTCCAGTGTACAATCGAATAGTATAGAATAATATTTCACCTCTTTTATTTTCGAAAGAATTTCATCTTTAACTTTTTTTGTAATAATCTCTAGAAACTCGTCCTGAATACCATGAGAAAAATAAGAAAGACCACGTTTTATGTTTTTCAATATGTTTTAATAATGGTTCATGATAATGTGACACTAGATTAATTAAATTTAAAAACTTTCCACTTTGATTTGATGTTCCCACACTAGAAATAATTTCATTAGATCCTCGAAACACACTTTCGTCCATTGCTAGATGCATTATAATTTATAATGTCTATAATTGCCAATAAAACAGATTTCCGGTGACCTTCTTCTTTCCTTATAGAATTTTGTAATTCTTTATCTATACCCTCGCAGTGATTCAATGCCATTTCCAATGATGCCCAAGAACACACATTTTTTTTATGTATTGAAGAATTTTCATGTAATGGAATTTTTTCCGTAGCTTTTGTATTATGTAGGATGAGTTTTCTATTTTAGTGAACAATTTACAGGGTACACAAAAAAGTGCATTTTTACACGAATAGCTGAACCAAGTTCTTTTTATTCTTTTTCCATTCATAAGTATCTTAAAAAACCAGTCAGACCTAACATTTCTGCCGTCCCTTTCCGAATTACTAAAATCATGAATTTCGGAATAGTTGTATCTCATTTTCACTAAATATCTTTGTGTATCTGTAATATTAGATTTGATCCAATACTAAGTACTAAATGTTATAAAAGTATTAATAGCATGATATAATAAAGTAACCAATAAACAAATTTGACGTTTATATAGGTAACCTAACAAGTAACATTAATATAATGAATATAATTAAATATTAAAGTATCCTAACAACTGAGCATTTGTTTTACTTACAAGTATGAGCTTAATGTAAAAACCTCCAGACTGAATATACTAAACTTAAGATTGATCAATCAAAATATAATAATAACTAATAGCATAATAATATATAAATATAATAGCGACAGGAATAAAAATGGATAAATAAATGTACACACCTTATATCTACATATTAAACTTAATATCAAAAAATTAATCTACTCACTAAGATCCTGAGTACCAAATGGAATGATGGAACACCCAAACCAGGCTCTGCTACCAATTTTGCGCCGACGGGCCTTACTAAGGCGTACGCCAGACGCTTAGCCCTCCGGACCTTTGTGAGAGGGAACATTTAAAAGAGGGCAACAATATGTTTATAGTAGAGAGCACAATATAATAATAACAAAACAGGTGACAATCTTATAAGGGGGATGGGGAGCACCGTAGGACCACTACAACCGGAGCTGGTGATGTCTTGAGCTGGTCCTTGTAGCTAAACTGCTAGAAGATTACGAAGAGCTTGAATCGGAGCTCGTGGATTAACGGTATATTAGCACGTTTTAAGCTTAGAATGTTTCGTGTAGCAACGGACTAACGACAACAGCCTTTGCGAGCGAACGAATTAGCGTGAAGCACGTGGAACGTGAACGGAGCGTCGCGTCCGCAACAGTGTGGCATGATACGACGCAGTCAAGAGAGCCACGCACGTAATTACATACGCAAAAAGCGCGAACAATAACAAACAGCATTAGATTTTTATATATATAGATAAACTTAAATTAATTAATTTGATTTTAAAATGACGTGTGTGAGTGTTGTTCGAATAAAATATTTTCTATACATGATACATGTAATATCTTAAATTATCTACTTTTGGTATGTATATATTAGATCTTTAAGAGTAAAAAAATTGGATATTTAAGAAATAAATTATTGTTATTTAAAAAATATTAATTGTAGGGTCTTTTTTGACTATGTGTGACATAATTTGTATGAATTGTCTAGTTATCTATATTTTATATGAGTATATTTATATTATTGTAATATGCTACACGGTATTGGTATATACGTTAATAATAAATAATTTCAATGGTATAATAAATTATTATTATTAATAATTATTATTTCATATATATAATATAAAATAATATAATAGGTATATATATAATAATATATATAATAGGTACCTATCTAAAGTTATCGGATTTTATTTTTATTATTTAATATTTATGATTTTTTGATTGTTGTAATCTCTGTATATGATAGTTTTAGTTATAATTATAATTATAAATGCTATTTTTTTTCCGAAAATGAATTAACCTAACATAACTAACAGTTGTATAATATGATTTGAAATATTATTTCCCCAATAATGATTGTCCATATTATAATTATAATACTATTTGCTACTTAAGAAACTAAAAACTATATAGGTATTTAGTATTATAAAGTTATTGTTATAGTTGATTTTGAAAAATAATTTCGATATAAATTGAGATTTTGAGATAAAAAATGTAAGAAGTCAATAAAGTAAAATTTTTCTGAGAATTTTTTTTTCGATAAATATTTTTTGGCGTAGTCAAAAGATTTGAAAATTTAATAAAAATTTCCTCATAATTTATTCTTATAGTTATTAAAAAATTATAAGAATAAATAGGCACATTTTTTTTTTTTTAATAGCATTTGAAGTTGAAATATTGACAACAATTCGTAAAATTCATGAATATTTGCAAATTATTTTGTAGGTATAATTCATAAAATTGTTTGTATAAGTAGAAAATTTATTACAAGATTTTTCATAAGTTTAGCTTATAATAATTATAAAAGAACTTACATTTTGGTGTATTTAGGTCATTAAAACATAAACCACCTTTTTCATCAACCATTCGAAATGATATCTTAGGCTGACAAATCATCTTCGTTCAGAATCGTTTTTCGTATACAATGATAACTATCATTGGATTCAAATCACTTCTATAATATATGATCCACACGGCACTTAATGTACATCAGAGAGCTACCCACTCACCGGCTTTTTTATTATTATAGAAACCAGCAGCATGAGGATTTTCCAACGGAAGGACGGTGTATATATTAATCGAACCTGAATATAAAATATCTTCTTAACTACAATGACGAATTTATTTAATATCAATTATTAATATCGCCCTGAAAATGTTTCAAAATGGAGTTCGAAAAGATCTGTTCTTGCCGATAATTGTTTTTAAATGGTTTCAACGATTATCGTGAGTAGTGTTTAATTTTTTAACGCTTAGAGAAATACCCTCAGAAGTATTTTCAAATATAATAAAAAAATTTACAACCGTTAAACGTTTTTTAAGGAAATTAATTTCAACATGCTAGTTTTAGTCTATGTTAGGTTAAGAATAGCATTTGACAATTAATTATTGAGTTCAAATTTAATTACAAATTCTATTTTTTATTTTAAGCAATTTTGAAAATATTATCCTAATAATATATCAGGTACAAATAATAGTGTTCATCTGTATTATTGGAATATTAAATGATTTAATAATTTATGGTATAATAATATAGTAGACACTAGACATACTATGAAAGTTATAAAAAATATACATAAGTTTAAAATATTTAACAAATAATTCACTAATCACGAATTTACTTTTTTGTAAAATTAAAAATTTTAAATTCTGTGTGCTTGTAAATGCTTCGATTGATTAACACTCAACACTGTATAATTGGACTTCACATCTCAGCTATAGACACAAATCACTCAGATTTACAACAAATGTACCCACTACCACGTGTGATATTGTGTCAATTAAAAAAAAAAAAAAATGTGTTTCATTATGGAAATATTGAATACAAATTTGATACTAATAACAAGATGATACTGCCGTGTTCTTAAGGTGTGCGTTGTATTTATATAATTATTAACAGAATAATCGAGCTAAACTGAACGAATTCAATAGAATATGATAAATCGTTCCCAAACACTGCTTGATGACGAACAGTGTGTATGTGAAAAACATACATTTATGTAAAGGGACACGCTTACTATTAAGTGCTCTGTGTTGCGTTGCTTAGCAACCGTTTTGTTGTAGGTGTTGTGCGGGCAAGATTCGGGTTGCAGGTATAATATGGAATAGGCCTCAATTTTATTCGGAGTTCTCGGTACGTAAATAATGGTCGTGTCGCGACATTTATGAAAATCGTATTATCGACCACACGTCACTATAACGCCGTATTAATTAGAATCTATACAATTTGTTTGTTTGTTTATTTACTTATTTATTTATTTACTCCACAATATTATTGCACTGTCTTAATGTTCACGATACAATTTTAATTCATAGCGAGTTTGGTTAAAATGTCCAATTTTAAAAAGAAGTCAAAGGCTAATAGACACATCGTGACGTCCACAGGACTATCTTTACAAGGATCTCAAGTACGTACACTGCAGTAGAATAATATAATACGTACATAATATTTTATATTATATTTTAGACGCGTTAATGATTTATTGCATCTATAATCTAATATAATATAAAATCCTTATCTACTTTAATGGGTAGGCACATATTTGAGAATTAAATAAAAAAAAAAATATATACGTATATATATACTACTCCATCATCGATTAAAAATTAAAGTTTAAAAGTTTAGGATTGTTGGTAATAGAAATATAATAATATTACATAAAAAAGTGTCTGATTGATTCATGTAGGTAACAATTTAGTTATATTTATAAGATCGGGTATTATTGTTATGGAAATGAAAGTTAATGAAACTTATGAAAGCTAAAATAAAACTAACAGGTAAATTAATTTCATTAGACAGCGACATATACTAAATGCTATAATTTATTCTTAGATATAAGTGCCTGTCTAAGGTTTAAAATTAATAATCGTGATTATATAATATGTGAACAGTCATGAAGCGATAATCATAAAGAAAACAAAGAAATAAAAAAACTAAAAAAAAAAGAAAAAGAAACTAAATATACGTTTGTTGAACTCCCTCAAATTGGAAGAGTCACCACCGATAGTTAGAGAGTCATAGATATTGCAATGTACATAGAGGGCTTAAAACGAAAATCAGGAAAATGAAGTTTGTTCAACATTTATTCAAATTATATTATTATGTGATATTTGCGCAAAGATAAGATAAATAATGTTTTTTTATAGATACACATCAATATTTTGCATAGATACAGTCTTGTGCCTTCAAAACATATGATGAACATGCTTGTAATACTTTTATTTTTCTATTTCGATTACACCATAGTAGTAATAAACAAATACCGCATAATATAATAAAGTATATTTTCTATTCTATTTAAAGCATATTATTTTACTACACGCACCCTATGATTTTATTAACTCACGTGCCATATATAAAGTATATTTTTTTTGTGTATTTATTGTTACGTTTAGTAAAGGAATGAACCTATCCGGATTAAAATAAATACGATTTAATCAATACTTACCTGTGTGGACAGACAAAGGAAAAAAAACATATTATAATATTGTACTATTTTATAGTGCATGCAGCATATTATATAATATTTCGTTTAACGATGTATTTATCAGAAAAGAGTTGTGAATCATATTTAAACTACTTTTAAGTGCTTCTAATCCTTATAAAAATATACTTATAACATGGTAGAATTCAAATTAAAAAATGACGCATTTTGTAAACAAAAACTTAAAAAAAAAACGGATGTCAATATTATCCTTGTTCTGTGAGATCACTATGTATATTCAAGCAAATAATAAATATTAATTAATGTCAATATAGCTTATAACCTAATTTTATTATTGAAATATCTATTCTTAATGAACAATTTCATTTATTATGTACATAAATATATTTTAACTATTTCGTTAAAAATTCTGGTAAAAGTAGACAATATTATATAGTTACTATAAAATATAGTTTATCCATCAAATAGTTGTTAAAAAAAAAATATATACAATATGTTCTTTACTGTGTTAAATACGTCTGTACTTATGTAGGTCAACTAAATTAATTTAAAATCTTAAGCTATTTAAACTAATACTTCATCAAATTTAAAAATTGTTTATATTATAGGAAGATTTAATCTTATAGAAATCATGACATTTTTATATCCATAAACTTTTTATTCATCAGAGTTAGTCTATGGTGTAGTCATAGTCACAAATATAATATTTTTTTTATTTATTTTTTTTGTACAATTATGTTTTTAATATAATATAATGCAACAAATTATATATGTATGCAATTCTTTATAATTTAAATAGTTATTGGTATAACTGTAAAAGGTAGGCTTCGAGACTCGAATTATTGAAGTACTATATGTAACATAAATGTATTAACAGTATATATGTTCATGGTATTAACCACGGCTGTGTGATTAACTTATCTTATAATTATCATTTATCTCAATGAATATAAAAAACAATATTATAAAGAATATAAGAGGCACAGATATACAGAGTGATTCTTTTATCAAACAACACTCATTATTTAAAAAAGTATTGATTTTTTTCAAATTTGTAGATTTATGCTGTTCTAGAATTTTATAATTTTTTAATATTTTTCACTCTTATGTTTATTAGGCAAACAACTAGCAAATTTTGATTTTCAAATGGTAACCTATACTTAAAATTTAATAAATGAATAAAGCTTTTTTTTTTTTTTTAATTATCGCGTTCAAATTTTCATTTTTCGTTAATCCGTTGATGGAATATTGCTCCTCAAGGTTTTTGTAGGTGGTTATTACTTATTATATGTAAATGTGTTAGGCACTGCTACAGTTGTAGATACCGCAGCTATCAGGATTTTTATATCCCAGTAGCGAGTAGGTACAATACTACAATGATTATCACTATTATATCTTGGGTTCGAGCGATATCGAATTTATTACTTTTAACTTCTGGTTTTTATATGTATTTGATAAGTATTATTATGACCATTAATCAGTGCTGTGATCACCTTCAGTGGGGCTAACTGCATGACACCCAGTCAAGTAGGAATTATAATATAATGTATATTATAAATTATACATTTAGGGGCACAACTTAAGCTTACTGTACGTATGTACTACTTAAATTGATTTGAAAAGTGTAATGTCTTTTGTCTTGGGACATAAAAATCCTAAAAACGGCGGTATCTACTGACGAGATATAACACATTTATATACACATTAACCAACTCCCAAAACCACCCAATTTTGAGGAGCAATATCTCATCAACGGATTAACGAAAAATAAAAATTTGAACCCGATAATTAATAAAAAAAATAGCTTTATTTATTTATTAAATTTCAGGTATAGGTTACCACTTGAAAATCAAAAGTTGCTAGTTGTTTGCTTAATAAATATAAGGGTGAAAAATGTTAAAAAATTATACAATTCCAGAACAGCATAAATTTACAAATTTGAAAAAAAATTAATACTTTTTAAAATAATGAATGTTCTTTGATAAAAGAATCACTCTGTATATCACAATATCACATTGTATTTTGCCGAAGTGACACTTTTTTGTGATTTAAGTCTAATAATGATTGTTGATAATATTATGTGTTGTATAATATTTCAATATATTTATTAAAAATTATAATATATTACCTATATCAAGTAATAATGGCTATATAATGGCTAAAATAAACACAGTCAATGGGAGGAGGGGGCTACAGCCCCTTTAGCCCCGCGCCTGACTAAGCCACTATACTCTATAGTAAGTTGTTGATTTATAAATTATTTTCTCTATTCTATATTATTATTGAATTGTTTGTGCGTGTTCTTACTGTACTATAGTCACGCGATATCTTAAATTTGAATGAATATTAATTTATACAACAACGTGTGCGAATGGAGTTTTCACTATACATTGTGCGTACTTATAACAATAAAACTAATAAATAATGATACTAATATAAATACAAAACTTTGTAAAGCTACAGTTACTATAGGAATTATTGTGGGTAAATGGATGTTGTTATTTAATAATGATTATAAAATTATTAAGACTATAGTTTATGATTTAAAAACATATTTTTATGATTCAAAATATTATATTGCATAGGTCTAACCTAAACTACTTACATAATTATGTACATATCTTCTGATATTGTTATCAGTGTCTACACTATATTTTACAGTTATTTATACAATATTTAAAATATTCTCCAGATTAACCTCTCAACGCGTTTATCGAATTTGAACATATCAAATCCTTTGCATTATTTTTATAACGAAAACGTCGATACACCATCACGTGGAAGACCGATGTCTGCATTAACACTGAGTGCTACAAATCAGGTTTAATAATTAGATGAAAAATTATATTTAAATTATTCTTAAAAAAATTATTTGCTAAGTTATTTATTTTTATTTTTAGGAATCACCTCGTAGATCAAGATTAGTTAAACGTCCCCAGTCTGCAGATACAATAAACAAGATTACCAAAAATCGACACATTTCATTTGATTTCAACGATCAACAGATTGATACGAGTAAATATATTTAATATAATACATAAATGTCTTTATTTAAATAATTTTTAAACGAGTTTTTAATTTTACTACTTCGATATTTTTTTGAATGAAAAATAATCAATCTTATAAATAATTATAGCTATGTGATGTAGAAAATACTGATTTAAATCGCATTTAGGATAGGATCACATATTATCACGTCTCGTGAGTTAAAGAAAAATATGAAAATGAAATGGTTCATTTTATTTTGATATATCTTCAAAACCAATAAAATAATAATGATGATAATTTTAGCCTATTAGTTATATTACCATCATAACTGTACAATCTGAGTTCACCACGCGATTCGGCTTGTTTCTTTTTATATGTTTATAAATCTTTGTAATTTATACATTTGTACATCGGTAAAAGTTTTTATGTGTTCATATTCAATACACGCTACAACATTAAGTGTGCATGCCTCGCAATAAACAAATATACAATTAGTGGTAATAAATGTTGATTGATTGTGTAACAGTATGATATTGTACCACTCAATATTCGTTTTACAACAATTATTCACCAATCACAAAAAGCTGCCAACGATAATTTATCTATATTGCCTTCGAACATCGCGAATGTGCGCATTGGTAATGACTTTGTTATACAATAATTGTGTACTGTACTCGTACACTCTCAGACCCTAAAGGCCCTTCATATACATATATTTATGTATATTTATACCCAAGTTATCGTTGACCATAATATTATGATGTTTTGAACACAACTCATACTCATATTAAAAAATACTGATTAACATATTATATATTATAATATAAGTTGCATTTCGCAGATGTCAGGGATCACGCAGATCGGCCGGAGAACGCGTTTGACGAATCGGACGGGGCCGAACTGTCGTCTTCAAGCGACGGTCGTTCGACTCCCGTCCCTCCAAACGACAAGGATGGCGGCGGCGGTAGCGGTGGTGGCGGAGATGGAGATGGACAGCCGGCGCTCGAACCGGGACTGACTTCCAAGCCGCCCATACCGCCCGGAAGTGGGGACGCTCGAGTACCGGAAACGTTCGGCCGGGCGGCTAACAGCGGTTCAGCGGCGACGTTCGACGACGCGGTAGAACTCAAGTTCCAGCGCTGGTTCCCGAACTCGGCTCCGGTTCCTGCGCCGACGACCGCAGCTGACGTATACGTAGAAAGCGTGGCCATCGCTGCGGGTGAAGGTCGGACAGCCTCGCAGGCGTACGCGAAGAGCGGTCGCGGTCAGTTGGACGAGGAACACCTGTACTCAAACCTGAGCGCGGCCATCGGTGCAGCGAGCGACAGCAGGTTCGGCGGGTCGGTGTCCGTCGACCTGTCCGGGGCGCTCAGAGGCGCCAACGTGGACGTCGGTGACAGAGGCCGCACGCGGTCCGCCGCGGCGGTAAAGCCGAAGAACAAGCCGAAAAAGAGGATCGCACCGTTGACGCCTACGACGGCTGTCGGTCACAGAGGTGCTAAGAGTATGAGGGACGCGGCAAAGTCAAAGTCCGCCGCGGCTGCGGCCGTACATCCGGTGGAAGCTGTGGTGGAGGGGAACGAGCACAATCACCCGGAAAGGCAGCCGGAAACAGTAACGAGGAAAGAACGTCCGAAAAACGCCGACCGTTCACCGGTGCAGGATTACGCGAGGGAAGACGTGGTCTCGTGGATGTCAAGTCACCTGCAGAGACCGTCAACGCCCGACTACGGAGGACATACACTAGTGAGTAACCTTGGTGATCCGACTGCGGTTTGTTATTTTCTCAGAGACCACATAGTACCGCTTATTAATATTATGTGGTTTATGTGTTTGAAGGACGCGTTTTCCGAAGAAAAACCAAATTCGTCGACATATGACGAGATTGTCAATATTCTTAAAGAACTCGAGTCTGAAAATAACGACATCGGTAGTTAGTTTATAAAATTCACTTACCTCAAATCGTTTTTGTTATCGCCACATTATACCGTACATCACGTATTATAATACTTAAAATTATTATCATTACACTTACTTTTATGTATATTTTAATAATAATTGTTGTATAATGATGTATACTGATTTATTGTAGACATGAATGTCAGGAAAAGTGGTGTTACAAATAATAATAAACATCAAACATTAGTACCAGAATCTTCGTCTAGTTCAAAGTTAATATCACTTGGAAATCATTATAAATTTTTCTTTTTTTTTTCATGACTTAAAATGTAAATTGTAAAATTATATTTTCTTATTTTTGTTTTTTAATACATTTTTCAAAGGGCTTTATGGTCATTTCTGGACGAGGTAGAGAAAAATTCAAATGGTCCATCTGCTCCCAAATCACCAAATCATAAATCGCCTGTAAAAATACCAAACACACCACCTCTATCGTAAGTTTACTAAGTTATCCACCTATTATATGATATAAAAAACTTTTGTGTATAGACCAGGTGAAAGAGTTATAGATGTAAAAAAGGGTAGTCTCCAACATGTTATGGATCTCAACAAAGCAGAATTGGCTCAGAAAGTAGCCATGCTACAAATTCAGTTATCAGAAAAAGAAGATATAACTGAAAAATTAAAAATTAATATATCTGAACTACAAGCGGAGCACGCTAAAACTAAATCTGAATATGAATCCACTGTAATGAGACACCAAAAATTCATTGATAAAGTAAATAATATTAAAATATTTTGTGTACTAAATTGCATTAAAAAATATATTTGATTAGTTATTGAACGAGAAAAAACAACTTAGTGAAAGTTGTTCTTTGACTGTAAAGGAATTGACCAAGAAAATGAATGATGCACTATTGAGTCAAGAAGAACGGCATAAAGTTGAATTAAAAAAAGCTATCGATAAACAGACAGCATCCGAAAAAATAAAAAAAGATCGATGGGTTGATCTTAAGACAAAAAAAATTAAAGTTAATATTTATTTTATCTTACTATTTAGTATTTAAACATTATTTAAAGGTTACAACTTTTATAAAATAAATACAGGAGATGACAATTAAAGGAATCGAACCTGAACTTAATAGGATGTCCCTAGCGTATCAAGAAGAATTGTCAGAACTTCGAAGAATTCATCAATCACAAATTGAAGAGATTGAAGCAACATGGCATCGAAGAATGGCTACTATGAGGGATAAAATGGACGCAGAACGGGAACAAGCAATTGTGACAGAAAGAGAAAATTCAAGAAATCGGTACTATGTTTTTAATTTTTACAATATTAAATTTTAAAATTAATTAACCTAACCATTTTGTAAATTTTTATGTATTTTTATCTCCAGTGAAAGGTCTTATTATATTACTAATTTACAGATCATAAAGCAACGATTTTATAGTGAATTATTATTAAAAAATTAAAAAGTTTCTATTCAATTAAAAAACAACCATAATCTATTCAATGAAAACTTTTTTATATTTTTAATTAGGAAGTAAAAAATGTCATTGTTATTTTTTATTTTTTAATTAAAATATATAAAAATAGCCTTTTGATCTTTATTCAAATTTATTTATATTTATGTATTTATTTATTCAAAACCTTTTAATATTCATTTTTTTATGACTACATGATGTAATATTTTGATTAACAAACTATTATTAATAATTAGCTTAGAAATGGAAATCGCTGAACTTGAAAAGAGTTATCAAGATCAACGGAAACGACTATTGGGCGAAATTCACGGAGAAAGATTACGCCAAGAAAGAGAAAATGAAGTAACACTAATGGAAAAACAAAAAGCCCTCGAACAAAAGTTTGAGAAATTGGTATTAGAAATTCAGGAAAAGATTAATAAAAAGGAGCAAGAATTTCAGGTTGGTAACTTTAACAATTTAATGATAAAAATTAAAAATAAAACCTATTGGTTTAAGAGACAAATTTTAAAAGACATAATATAAAAAAATAGAATAGAGTAAAAACATCAAATTTTAATGGTATTTGTCTTAATTTACCATTTTCAATAAAAGCTTATGTTCAAATAGGATTAAATAATTAACCTTTAATTATTGCATACAAAATGTGTTTGTAAATAGCGATTTTTATTAAAAAGAAATAACGTTTATGTGAATAGGTTGTGTAAGTAGGTACGATAATGTCAAATTCTGTTAATAAAATAATAATACGAGTTCCTGTTTAATATTTTTAATAATATTAAAAACTTTATATTTAATTTCAAAAATAAATAACAAATAGCTTGAATTTTATTAAAATTTGAAGATTTCTTGCTAATATAAAAATATATAACATTTTTAACAGCAAAATAAATCTAATATTTATTTATGGAATACATAATATTTTACTAAAAATACGATCTGCTTTCAGAACGAGTTAAAAACAATTCGAGAAACTTGTGAAACAGAAAAGACTAAATGGATACAACATCAAACAGCCTTGTTAACAGATAAAGAAAGTAATATTAAAGAAATGTGCAAGAAGGAACGAGACAAGCATATTGAATTAGTTGTTCAAAAATTAGAGAACGAAGCTTCTGAAAGGGAAAAAAGTTCAGAAATGAAAATTAAGTAATAATATTTTAAACAATTAACAATTTATTAAAGAGTCATATTTATATGTTAAATTTATAACGATTGTATGTTTCATAATAGTTATATAATCTGTTAAGATTAAGTAAAATGTATTATGCTTGAAAGAAGATTTGATAAAAAAAAAATATATTTTTGATTTTCTGATTGTAGACGAATAAAATCTGAATATGAGGCTGACATTCATGAACTAGAAAATACCATATCCGGTCATCGTATGAAATTAAACGAAGCTCGTACTAAAGCACAAGAATACGAAGATAAAATAGCAGATCTCACTAGTGAATTGAATAAGTGTAATGTTGAACAAATACGATTACAAGAGGTATTGTGTACAATATTTTACTGTTTTTGACACGAAAACAGTCCTCATGCAACTAATACTTTTGCAGTTGGTTTCCAAGCTAAAAAATGAACTCACTGAAAAAGAAAACACTATAAAAAACGAGACTGTTACTAAAATCGGAATATTACAAACAGAATTAATTCAATCAAAATTGAGTTTCGAAACTAAAATAAAAACTCTTGAAAATGAAAAAGAAAGAGAAATAAATCACGTATACGTTCGGTATTATACTATACGTTTTCAATTAAACTCATACATATAAAACTTATTCATTCATTTTTTATTATTCCAGGGTAAAAGAAGCAATTAAACGAAAAGATGAGACAATTCAGACATTAAAAACTGAACGGAATGCTGCCTTAGATCAGTGCAGTAACATGGAAAGACTTTTGGACCGACAGAGAAAAGAACTTTTGAAGCTTAAATAATTTAATTATTGCTAATATTAAACAAAATCGTCAATTTAATTATTATTTTTTTTTTTAATAGTTACATCAATATTTTTTGGAAAATATAAAATAATGTTATCAAATTATAATTCTGTATTTTAGGTAGTTCACTTTATTTACGTAACGCATCTTTTATGCTTTTTTATTTGATTGGAGTTATAAAAAATTGATTTTAATTCTATTTCATTTATTAAACTTTTCAAGACTATGGTTAGATAGAAAATGTTGGACAATATGATACTTTATCATAGATATACCTGATTCTCTTTCTGTAATGTTAATGTTAGTTATTCGTTATTATAAATTAAATACATAATATTATATATTATACTGTTTTTCAGTTGAAAAAAGTCAAGGACGCCTTTAACAAATATGGGCGGAGGTAATATTATCTTTGATGTATTACTAGTAGTGTATGTTTGCGCCTGAATTTGCAGATCCGATCGTTCTTTGACATCATCGACGTCGATAATGTTTATAGGCTCTGATTTATATTTCGAGAGAATGGAGTCTAGATTTGAGGTAACAATTATATTTCGATTATTTTATAGTATTTACTGTGGAAGGTGTTTCTGGCGGTGAGGTAATATAAAACGTATAACCGATATGACGTCATAATAATAGGTCTGATATAATAATATAAATAATACAATTTCACGCAATTTACCTTAGTGACTCTATGGTATTGAAAATTACAAGACAATAAGAGTATGAGTTAAACAATTATATTTAATGAGGGAATTTGCTATCTTTTTATTATCTAATTTATCTATATTGTAAGGTGTAGGATTTAAATCTATTGTAAATTGATTAAAAAATATATTTTAAAAATGTACCGACTTGAAAATTGTATTTAATTTATATGATAAATGCCTTACTTAAAGCTTATATCTTTGAACCGAAAAAAAGAAGCTATGAAAAAAATACGTTCTGTTATACCATTCTACCATATGTTGAATTTTTCAATTCGTTAGTAATTTATGTATAGCAGAATAAGTGACTGTTGTAATTAAAATAATACATTATGATTATTGTTTTGCATTATTTTATTGTGAATTAAATTATAAAACACCTTTAATAATACGTTTTATCAAGGCTAAAAAATTGTAGATAATATTTCGTTACATAATTTAAAGTTTTTCATTTTGAATTTGTACCAATCCGAAAAATTTTAAAAACCTATATACTCGCTGGGAGCTCTCAGCGGGAGGGTATTCGAATCTTCAGTTTCCTTTTCGTGTTTAGAAAATACAGAGAGAATAGGTTCGTTACTGTGGAAAAAAAATCATGTGAGTACACTCGTCGCTTTTGGCCCTTTTATTTCTCATATATGTCGCCGGAGGCCATTTTTTGCTGTTAGGTAATAATGTTTCATTGTGACCACATGGTGCTTCTAAAACACTCGAAAATGAGTTGATGAAATGTCGTAGAGACATTAAAGGTTGGCTATTTTAAAATCGTTATAGAATAGAATGGCACTTGCATTATTTAACTGCAGTTTTAAAGTTTATTATCGATATACACGATTACAACAATTGCAAATTATGTAGAGCAGTAATATAAAATGTATACAATATATTTATAATTGTAGTGGTTAATTTATTAAAATAAATTATTGACAATTTTCTTACTTAATAGATAAACAATTAAATTAAGGCTCAGACAAAAGCGAATTTCTAAGTTATAATTTATAACTTATAACATACTACAGCGTACTGCACCAATGAATAATATTTTTAATTTTGATTTTTTAAGGATGGACAACATACATAGAGCAACAGTAGAAAAATAACATTATATACCTACGCTATACTTAATAATATATATCTTATGTAATATAATATTATTATTAATTATTAATTTATCTTGAATTTTAACAATACTTACATAAATGAATATTAATAAATATTTATTTTTGGTTAATACAAATTCTAGATTAATTTTAAAACATATCATTTTATTGACAATAATTTTAATTATTTAGATTAAATGTTAATTAATAAAATTATGCGTATCTATAATTTTTTAACTTATAAATGTGTATTTTTTAATAGCTAGTTATCATTCATATAGTATATTATATATTTTTTAAAAAAGTATAAAATATGAAATATACAGCGCTATCTATTAGGTATTGTTTGGGTATATACTATTTAGTCAACATTATAGGCGTGCGCAAGGGGCATGCTATGGTATCCCCTACGGGACTGCGGAGCCAGCTTGTTTTTTGTTTTTTACTTTGTAGTTAGGAGTTAATAAACATTTTTATAAACAGAAATCAGTTTAGAAATTTTGACAGTTAAGGCTACGTATTTTATTTATTTAGAAGATTTGTTAGATGATTTGTAAACGGTCTTGAAAATCGATTGGTCGTTTAATAGAACTAAAAACTGAAGAATTTGACATACAATTACTTTCACTGAAGTTTGTACTTAATAGTGACGAATTAGAAGGTGAATTAAGACTTCTACGTTCTTTGCCCGATTTCGTAGCAGAACCATCAAACAAAACAATTCATCAGTGGTTAGAAAAATTATCAACTAGTAAAAATTTTGTTAATGTAAATAAAAGCGTTGAAACGTTTTACTACCATTCCTGTCACATGTTGCTCTTGTGAAAGAGCTTTTTTCAAACTTAGTTTGATTAAGAAAGCCTTTTAAGAAATTAGAAATTAGAAAGAAATTAAGAAGCCTCATGTTGCAAGAAAGATTGGATGCAATGATGTTGATATTTGTAGAACAAGAACTAGCATCACAGATTAATTATGACGATGTGATTGATGAGTTTAAACATTTGCATCCTTTTGACTGAAGATTAGAATTATAATAAAGTATTCACTAAATTAAATTCATATTAATATATTAGTAATAAAATTCAAAATTTAAATTATATTTCTACTTATATTGACTATATATATATACGTCATATATATATATTAATATTATTTTACCATTATACTATTATTCTTAGAACTTTGTAGTTATGTAATAATTTTTTTTTTAAATTCTGATTTACGTTTTATGTTTTTTTGAAAGGAGATACAAAAATTGAGTTATTTTTAAATAGGTATATGGCGTCCCTTGCGAAAAAAGTTATTAAGTTGTTTTAGAAAAAGAAACAGTAAGTAATTGAATTGAATGGCTTATATTTTAACAACATGTATACTGTATAGTGTATTTTGCTTAAGTCACTAATAACAATAGAAACATCAAACATAACCGGCTGACATGACGACTCGTGACTAATTCACCAAGACCAAATTTTCCGAAAAATAACTAGTTTTTAATGCTTTTACATTTTATTAAAAATGCATCTAATACCAATTATTTTTAATGCACATTTTAGCTATAGGTAGTGGTTTAGGCAATTTTACATTTAACGTGTCAATTAAATTATTTAATTTAAGAACCTATTCATTATTTTTATTTAAAATAATTTTATAATAAAGCATAGTAAAAAAAAAATAAATAATAACTATTTGGAACTACAGCTACATAATATGAATAAAGATAATTTTAAAGAAAAAGAGTTAAATATTGGGTGTTAGTGAACTGAGATATCATCTAAATTACCCAAGTGCATGATACTTAGATGGCATATAGGAGTATATTGTATAGTATATTTTTTTTTATACTCATACAAGCTATAGATAATATTATTACTGATAGGTTTTACGTCTATAAATCAATATAATAATAATAAAAATAAAAAACAAACCGACATAACAACGAAGTATATTTTTACAGTTTTAATTCGGCATATTATTAAGTTAATAAAAAAAAAAACACGCTTTTTAATCAAATCCAATAAGGAAACAACCCACACGATGATCAATCACCTTGTCATTGCTTGTTTATTTCAATGGCAATGGGGAAAAAACTATTTAATAATATCTCAGTGGGGTAGAAAAAACTAAAGGGGTAACGATACTATGTTCCAGTAATCCTATTGACGATTCACACGTAAACCTCGAATACAAAATGCAGTAAGCACACTACTAACACGTGTTCACTGTTCCTCATATAAATAAAAATTAGAACAATGTTATTAGAAATTGAATTTAAAACTAACAGCATAATATTTCCGTTAAACAATTATTCGTGCTGTATAATATATTTAATTGTGTTGGGCTAATCGTTATTTATTATGACTGCTCCAGTGTTATACAAATTTACAATCACAAGAAAATTGAACCAAAAAAAAAAAAAATAAATAATAATAATAATAATAAAAATAAAAGAAACTGACAGAAATAAAGAGAAGAACGCGCAGAAAGGGAGTATTTTTGATCCTACGTACAAACGAAATATTACAATATTGCCTATTGCTGGGGTTGACATTTGCAGAAGGGTCTAACAAGAGAGGCTCAACGTTCAAATGGGATCCGGAAGGAAACAGGAAGGAAAGAATAAAGAACCCACGCTCCCTTTTGCCAGCTTTCACTATCCAATAGTAAAAATGTATAAACAAGAAATTGAACGAATAAAACCATTCCAAAAAACTTATGATTTTTATTTTTTTTTTAAATTTAATGCAAAATAATGAAAATCAAAAATATCAGCTACAGAATTATTTAAGGAGTACAATTTAAGAGTTTTGTACAAATTCAAGTTAAAAAATGTAACATAATTTGCAAATAGGTGACGCTAATATCTGCTGAAAAATTATCGAAAATACTTAAAAATGATCAAAAAATAGTTCTTAAACTTTTCTCGATAAGTATAAAATTTCAATCATTAAGTTAACAATTTAAATGGAAACCACAATAACAAATTAATTAATCGAGAATAAAAATTGATAAGTAATATTTTATTAACTTGAATGAAATTGAAAAAAAGTAGAATTTATTAACAAGACAAATAATAAATTATGAATATTTGGAAGTTAGGTTTTTTGAATGATGATAAATTTTTATGATAATATTTATTTATTTATTTATTTTAAACAAAAAATAAGAAAAATATACAGTACAAGATTGTTATAGAAATCCTAAATACAGAAAACAATATTATTATAACAAATAATAACATGGGTCATAGATAATAATAGTAATATTATATAAAATTATATAAAACTAGCTGTCCCACCAAGCGTTGCCCGGGCATAAGTAACCTCAGGTGAAAATCAAGATTTTTTTTATATTATATTAATAATAATAATAGCTGAAAAATACGGTTTTTTTGTACATTTTATTTTAGCCCTTTGTTTTTATTATTATTATTATTATTTTTTTTTGTATTCCTTTTCGGGCTAAAATAACCAAACTATTGGCAGACCTAACTCTAAAACATGTGACATAGAACTGTCCATGTGAAAAACATTCTTCTCTCAAGCCAATCCCTGCCATGATCAATGATTGTCCTCTGGACTTATAGTCATAGCAAAGCAAACTTTGAGTGGTAATTGTGTTATTTGTTAAACTCAAAGGGATAATCGGTTTGAATTAACGTTATTCTCGGAATTATAACTATACATCTTCTAGCACACC
>VUJU01001113.1:4385-67886 GCA_009835225.1 Aphis craccivora
ATATTAGAAGGAGAGAATGACATATATTTGGATGAAATGTTTGGTGGATAGAAAAGTTGTTTTTGTCTAGAGTTTAGGGGATTTATTTTGAAACATAAGCGTTCGACTAGTAACTAGTGTATTAACTAGTAATTTTTATAGACATTTCCTAAAAACACCAATATTGAATTTAAATGTATTTTTAATTAAATAAGTTTTGTTTTAAATAAACATATTTGTTCAATTTTTCAATTATGATTTATTCAATAATAGTAATATTATAGTTTGTAATTATTGCACATATACCTAGGTATTAGAGTTCTATAGATTTCAACTTCCTAAAATGATATTTGCTTTTTCTGTAATTATTCCATTTTAATTTTACTTAAAATGTTGATAATTTGTTAGTCAGTATTTCCTACATTTTAATAACTTATAAGATCTCTTAGCAAAAAATTATCAGGGTTAGGTTTTTAAATGTTTGAATTGCAACAAACAAATAAATTTGTTAATATAAATTAAATTTTATGAAGTATCATTATTTTATATTGTTAAAAAATGTATACAATAAATCAAATAATAATGAATCACACAAATAATCTTTGACCTCTTTTTATTTTATTTTTAAACAATGATGGATTTTGTTTGATTCAAAATATAAAAAGAATTAAGGTATTTCAAATGATGAAAATGTAAATTGTTGTAAATATTAAATAATTAATTTAAAATGAAAACAATTTTTTAGTATATTATGTGAGACCTATATAAATGTAAATTTTATTTAGATATTGATATCACAATAGTATCATCAGATTCTACATATTGTATTTTACTTACATATTTTTAAATATTTATATGTTTTAATTATGTACAAGTTATATAAACTACAAACATAATTTATATATTGTTATATACAAAATTATTAAACTAACTATATTTTATTTTATTGCTGTAAAATCACAATAATAATTAATTAAGTTTATGTTGTAACAGATTATTAAACTAGACATAACTCTTATCTTATCATTATTTTTTCTTTTTTATAAAATGTATTTAAAATTATGTATTTTTGCCATTATTTTTTAAATTTCATTTGTATAAGTAATTATAACTTCAAATTTTAAATTTTTTATAAAATATTTGATACAAAATCTTCCTTAACTAACTATCCTCATGTATTCCATTGCCCATTAAAATGATGCACGCCTCTTATTTGATTTAATTCGTTATATAATATTCGTCATTTTCAGATAACACAGTGCTCAATGTTCATTTTATATCTTTATATCTGTCCTGTGCACTCTGTTGCCCGTAAAAGAATACTACCTCTAATATAGGACTTTTTAAAACTTATTTTATTATTGACTGGCATTGTAAACATTGTTAGCTCTCGATTTACTACTTCAAATTAATAACCTGTCCGCATTTTCATTTTGGCTTATATTTCTTCTTGACTTTTTTGTTCGGTTTTTAAAAATTGTAGGATGATTTTAAATGATCTATAGCCTTTTTCAAAAATTGGGCTATAAAATGCAAAATTTATTTTTTAAATCTGACTGGTAGCAGAGTGCTTGCAAATAGAAAAAAACAACTTATCAGCTTTATCATATTATGTAGTATTGATTATAAGATATTTTAGTAGTAAAAAAATATATTTCGTTAAATTATTAAGGTTATTATTAAATGTTTTATAAGAATAAGTAATAACTATAAATGTTTGATCATTTTATAAATTTTATAACAATATGACGTAATTTGCAGACAATGTAAATTATAATATTACGTTTGTGTAGTCGTGTAGGTGCTGTATAATACTTACATGGATCATGTACTTACTTAAAAATCATATATTATGGCCTTTAATATTATTTTACTGCTTAAAGTTTAAATATCATTTATTTTTGTCAAACAATGAAAAAGGGCTCCTGCTTCAATTTTAAAAGGGAATCCACCAATAAATTCCCGGTTTCCCGGTAGGCCTATCTGCTCATGATAACCATAATTGCTGGGTAGATTAATTTTTTTGGTTTGGTGGCTTGAATGGAAATAGCCACATACTGACAACACTTTAATTAAAAAGTAATGTCAAACGGTTATTTTTTTTTCTGTTTTTTTTTTTTTTTGTGAGTATTGTTGGACATTGATTTGGGTGATGGTATAAAGAGTTGTGTTCACATGTGGTAGGATTTAATATTATTTTAGATCTGAGCTTAGTATTTGTTTTATAATGTAAATGAGTGCATTTATTATTAAATAAAAAATTTGGTTTTGAGTAATTGTATTTTTAGTTATGTCTTAATTTGAATGTCTTTTTTAAAATGTTTTCAGATTCCAAGATGGGCAAGCTTTTTGTGTGGTTTTGGTTTATTTGTTTATCAGAGTTTAGATGCTATTGACGGGAAACAAGCTCGAAGAACTGGTTCTTCTTCACCTTTAGGAGAATTATTTGATCATGGCTGTGATTCTGTTTCTACTGGTAAAATTAATTTAAATGTTATTTTAGATCCATGTTAATAATTGTTATTTCAGTGTTCATTACATTGTCAGCCTGTGTATCAGTAAAACTAGGAGAATACCCATCATGGATGTTTTTGCAAAGTTTTTTTGCCGTTGGCTTATTTTATTTTGCTCATTGGCAGACTTATGTTTCTGGTATGTTAAAATATTTAAAAAAAGTTAGAGTTTTCTGAATAAGTAATATATTTATAATTTGTTACTGATTTTTACTTATGACTTAGGTACATTACGTTTTGGTAAATTTGATGTCACAGAAACACAACTATCTATTATATTTCTTCATTTAATGTCTGCTGTTTTTGGTACAGGCATTTGGGATTATGAAGTAAGTATCAAATTGTATGACAGTAAGTAATTTATTAAACAAGACTGTGCACTTATGAAAGAAGAAACATTTTTGAACATCTTTGATATTAAGTAAATCAGTAAATAAATGTGATTATTGAATGTTCAAACAACTATATAATTATCAAACTATTAAATATTAATATCAGCCAGTGTTGTATTTACCAAACGTAAAAAGGGGGTGTCACGTTAATTAAGATAATATCAGTGCACTATTTGTTAACTCTCTTTAGCCTACACACCACATAGTAAATTTGCTTTAAATAAAACTGACCTTATGTGTTTAAGTATAAGTGAGTTGATTGAAATGATAGATTATTATCAAAATTAAAATTAAGGACATAAATTGTGTTTTTGTATTGGCCTTTATATGGTATTTTAATTTTTATACAAGTTATAAGTTTAGAAAATGATAAAATTAATATCATCTTATACCTCACTTGAAAATTGAAATATTGTAAAAAAACCAACATTATAATACAGATAGTTAACTTAACTTCAAGTTTTATAGAAGATAATTTTATTCTTATACTAAAATTAGCTACAATAGGTTAGTTTTTCTTAATGAAGATTTGCTATGTTATGCATTAGCCAAAGAGAATATAAATAGTATACTGACATCTTTTTAATTTATATCAGATATAATATGATCAATTTGATTTTAAATGTATTTTAGTATTATTACGTTTAAATCTACTGAAATTGTAGCTATAGTCTAAATGTTAAAATGTGTTTTTAATACCTATCTACTGAACTACTGAACTAATTATTTATTAATTATTAAGGTATAATACCTTATGTAATAAAAAGGTTAAAATTTAAAATATATTAATATTTATCTATTAATTTTTGCCAAAATATGTATTAAAAATATGAAATATGAAATATTTAACAGCAAGATTTAATTCAAATTCATTATATATATATATATATATATACATAAAAAGGAAAAGTATTAAATAGGGAAAGTCAGAAAATACTACTATGCATTTACTTCAAAATAATTTGTGAAAATATCAAATAATCAATATGTTTTTTTTTTTTTAATTAGGGAATGTGCTTATTTAATTATAATTCAGAAATGTACATTCCTTAAAAAGATATATTTACATAAAAAATCTGCACATAAATAAACGGGCTACATATAATATGTTTGCACTTTCACTGATAAATACCTAATGCGATACTAGTATTAGTGTTTTCTTTAATATAATTAAAATGAATATATTAAAATATAATGTTAAAATTTTCAAATTATATGCGCGCATCTAGTTTAATAATATTAGTTTGCCATATTTTTATTGACCAGTAATGTTATAATTTTTTTTTCCTGAAATAATATACTAATATTATATGACTTTTTTTTTGATTTTTAGCTTCCTTTTTTCAATGTCAAGCTTAAGTTTGTATTATTGCTTATGACATTAGTTATATCACTAGTTTTAGCCAAATCAAATTTATCTGTTATACTTACTGGTGGTATTGGTAAAAATGGATCTTCAGTTGCTGTAAGTTAAATAACTATATAAAACTTAAATACATTTTCATTATTTATTTATTTTAGGGTACCAGTGTTTTGTCTCCTGCTATTCCTCTTTTGTTAGTGGTTCTCCCTGGATACATTATTAGTTGCAAGAGTACTGAAAATATTTATGAAACTCATCCTGTACTTTACATAATGGCATTTGGTTTAGTTACTGCTAAAATAACAAATAAACTTGTGGTAAATAAGCTTTATTCAGTGTAATATTTTTAATTTTATTATACAATTTAATTTTGTGTTCTGTTATTAGATTGCTCATATGACTAAAAGTCCAATAGAATATATTGACTCCACTCTTATAGGCCCAGCTATGTTATTTTTGAATCAATATTTTGATTCTATTTTACCAGAATACTACGTACTGTGTGTTTGCATGGTAATAATTTTAAATATTCTATTTTATATATTAAATATTAATATTAATTATAAATTTAAAATTACAGGCATGGACTGTTATTGATCTAGCAGTGTATTCAATGTTTGTTTGCAAAGAAATATGTGATCATTTACGAGTTTATTTATTTTATATAACTACTACTACATCAACTGCAAAATCTGGTGCATCTTTTAAAATTACTGGTACAAATAGTAAAAATGGTAGTAACAATTCAAGTAGCTTGAATCAACAGTTTAAATATCCATCTACATTTACTAGTTTTATATATCCATCAAAAACGAAAACAAAATAATAACATTTAAGTTAATTTTATTGTAGTCTTAATCATTGTTAATCTCATTGTCGACGATAAGCTACCAATATAAAAATATTGAAGTATTTGTTGATATTATTTTGGTATTTTTTTCTTATGTAATTATGTTTGTTATTATATTTATTTGTATCAAGTACGCGGCTGATGCAATCATATGTGTATTAGGTGAATTGAATACTTACTATTGCCAAATTGTACATGAATATATTAACAATGACTGTTTGTTATTTTATGTGAGATGTAGTCTTTGCCTTATAATATATAATTTAAGTGGTTACATTTAGTATAAAAATGGGATAGGATTTAAGTTAAATATGTAATTAATATTGATTATAAAACATTATTCAAAACAATATCATGGACTTTGTATTAAAATGTTAAATTTCCATGTTAACATTTAGGGTATTCATTGAGTACAAGTTCACTATTATTAATAAGTCGGTCTAAAGAACAAAATTTTATAGTGCTTAATTGAAAATATGATTTTAAATAAAATAATAAAATAATATTAATATTATTAATATAATTTTTAAATTAAAATTTTTATATTTAAAATTGTAATTTAAATGTATAGACGGTCTATAAATAAAATTTTACTTTACACTCCTAGTTTGAAATTTTATTGTTTATAAATTAAATCTAATAAGACTTTTTAAATTGTGGCTATCATGTAAGGTTCATAGTTCTAATTATTAATTTTTTCAATTCTTTAAACTTATTATTGGTCTTTAATTTTTTATCATTAGATAAGGATGCATGCAACTAGTTTTGTTCTCATTCATTTTAGATATTTAGTCCCTAGTCATTGATGTTTAAATTTTTTTTAAAAAACATAAATGTAATAATTACAATTGTTTATATAATAATAAATAGCATTATTACATTGAGGGTGGACTATTCAACTTTGTATAATATTAATAAGCTGATTAAACATAAGTCAAATTTGAAAAATGGATCACTCATGTCAGACAACTGCTGGGTGCGCAGAATAATAAGTATTAATTTAAAATGAGCACTGCACATTTTAACCTCAACTTTTTCAACAGGTGATAAACAAAGGGTCATTTTAAGGATTTCATTAGATGGTTTTTAGCCAGACTTCATAATAGATTTTAGACAGATAGAAATAACCAAGACACTGTAGATGAGCTGTAATATCATTCACTACTTTTATTATTTTTAGAAGTTGGTCGTAATAATATTCAACAATCTTAGAAACAGTTCAAGTTTTACATTGTACAATTATTATTATTTTAAAAATTGTATAAATAAATGCAAAATATCTTAATAAAAAACAATTAATATTCATATTTTGAATGTTAAACACCTTGGGTACGCAGCAAATATTTTTTTAACCCCAACTTTGATATGACCCATTGAGTTTAAACATTTTGTTCAATATTTTAAGCATAAAATATAGTAGGTAATAGGTACCCACCAACAATAATTATATTAAACAATGCATATGTATTTTATTTGATAAAATTAACACACATGTTATACCTATATGTATAACACATTAACAAAGACAATTTTAAAACAAAATTTGATACAACTATACATTATTATAATTTATAATGCCCTAAATATATGCATGTACCTACAATGATCAGTATATATATATATATATATATGTATATATTTATGTTCATAACATGGTTGCTCAAACTTGTTAAGTATTTGCAAGAAATTAACAGTTGCATAAGTTTAAGAAAATATAGCTAATCTGTTATTAGATACTTTTTTCTTTACCTAATATTATAATGATTATAATAATAAATAATAATATAGTAATTATTATAATATTTTTTTATACTATAAATTTTAAAAGAAAACATTATGTAATAAAGTTATAAATAATCTAAATAAATCTAATTAAAAAAATGGTGTTACGAAAGTTATTTAGCCATTTAAACATGAATAGCCATTGAACATGAAAACTATATAATAATAAACAAATAGGATTTTCTATTTAATTCTAAATACCATATTTCCTTGTTTACATATTTAGGTATATTAAACACCTGTAATAATGTCCTGAGACATTAGCATTTGTTTTCACTTGATTCGGCTGAGTAAGATGACAATTTCCGTTGTGTTTTGTCTTTATAGGTTTGACTAATTGTCCGTTTATGACCAGCAGCAATATATGAAAACACGCATAACACTGCATAACAAATTTGTCCAGCCTTAAACAAAGAAACATAATAAAATAGTTATGTATATATTATGAAATGTAATTGTTTTAAAAATTATAGCTAGATTACATTGGCATTTCAAAGCAATTCAATGCATCAATTAAACTACTACCACTTTATGTATATCTATATAAAAAATAAATATATATTTAATATAATATATCTTTTTAGAACCTATACTCTTATTTTCTCAGCCAATTTAACATTTGTTTAATTTCTATTGTAATTATTTTGGGGGAATGCATTATAATTCATGGAACTTTATACTGTGAAAATTAAATTTGTTACTAAAATTGTTGGTAATATTTTAATACAAATAAATTATTTTTAATTACCTAAGTAATTCATAGTCCATAGATTGGTATAAAATACATTTTAATTAATCATAATATGAACATTGAACATGCATTCCAAATTTTAAGAAAAATAGAATTTTAAACCTTCAAGTATAATAAATTATTAATATTACTTAATTAATAATTATACAAGCATTTATTTTACAATTATTTATTATATTATATTATTATTAATCTATGTGAAGTATGTATTATCATTTTAAAATAATTAATTAATAATTTTTAGATTAATCAAATTGACTGAGAAAATGAACATAGGATTAAGTGAAATAGATCACTCTGTATTGAAGTAGGTATACAATAAAATAAAATAATAAAATAAAATATATATGAAAAAAAAAACAAAACAAAACAAAACCTTATGCGGGAGTGACAAACAAGAACATTCCAGTTTATATTTTAATAATAATTTAGCTCTCCGTGACTTTCATTGTTCTCAGCATCAATGTTTGCGTATATACAATAGACATGATGCGGTGCAAAGACAATAACATTTCTCTAGCCTAAAAAAACATAATGTTATCTATAAAAAAAATAGTACGTTGTCAAATAATAACCATCGAAAATTATAAATACATTTTACATGGCAAAAATAATTCTTTGGGAACATACACAAATGCAATTTATTTCATGCAGTTGCAGTAGATTCATATTGGAATAAATTAATATATTTTGACTAGGTATAACTTTACTTAATGACAAGGCTGAACGATTTTTTTTAACCTGTTAAGTTATTTTAAAATAATAAATTTAAGTTAAGTTAAAAGTTCCTCGCATTTTTTCCCGTTAACTCGTTAAGTTGAAAAAAAGTAACTTAGTTTAAAGTTAAGTTTTCTAATTTGAAAAATAAAAATTTATGAATACATAGGTAGGTATAGTATTATTTATTAGATAGTTTATCTTTACCCTCAAGATAACTACTGGGGAAATGTAAAATTATACATCAAAATATTAACTAGCTATAAAAAAACATACTTTTCTAAAAACTTCATTCAAAAATTTACTTTATACTTTCGACGAAAATATAATTTAATTCAGATGCATTTGATTAATATTAACTTGAAGTTAACACGTTAATCTTAAAAAAAAGTAGCTTATTGAGTTATAAGTTTATTTGAAAAAATGTAACGAGTTAATTAACTTAACGTTTTAACTTAATTTTAACTTTTAATTCGTTAATGCCCAGCCTTGATTAATGATATATAGATTATAGTAGTATCTATATTATGATAATGTTAAACAGAATAAATTTTGTTTTAAATTGTTAAGTCTGTGGTGTGTCATGGAGTAGATATCCATAGCTCATAAGTAATACAAATATGCATTGGAGTGTACAAGTCTTTGTGTTGGGATGGTACTAAAGGGGAAGGAAATTTAGGTGTATTTATGGATTAGCTCCTCAAAGTTCATCAAATCATTTATACAAACTCAATACAATAAATCGAAATTATATTATTTTATAAAATTCAATTCTAACCAATGACCATAGTATTCAACAATTTTGTTTTAGATTTTGAAAAAGCTTAGGTATCGATTAGATAAAACGACTTATCGCTTTTAGTAGATACCTATTGAAACAAAAATTTCAATAATATTATTTTAAAATATAGATTGATTATCTATTAAAACCTGATAAGTCCTTGATAGTTACCTATTTCTATTTTATATTATATGCCTACGACGAATATTTGAGCTTTATGCATCATAAACAAAAGAAAAATTTTATTTGTATTTTAAATTCTTGAAAACAAATCAAAAATCATTTTTTAATCTCATCTATAGAATTGTATATTTATTATTTATTATTTTGTAAACGTTAAGCTCTTTTGATTAATTATGATAAAATAACGTTTGAGTTGAGCAATTAAAATACTGATAACTAGGTTAACTGTAATTATCAAGGTTTTATTACTTTATTATTATTATTTATTATTAATGATTCATTACGTACCTATTAACTAAACATGCTAAACAGTGTATTAAGTATGTATCACAGTGTGGATATTAGATACTAATTTGAGATAATAACTTGTAAAAAGAAAGAAAAGAAAAATATTATAGTAGGAAAGTACGAACAGAGGTGTTGCAGCTTGGATGGGTCAATTTACAGATTACATTTTTTAATTGGTCGAAAAGTAAAAATAACTGAAGGCTCTATTTGTATCCAAATTCCACATGTAAAAATTATGTGCAATTGCAGGTATATACCTATTTGTAGGTATGTTAAATGTATATTTAAACAAGTTGGTCGTAGGTTGTAGGTTTATCAAGGAATAATACAGCCACAATGCTTACTATAAGATTATTTTAAACAAAATAGGTAGGTACCTACTTTAAATGAAAAAGTGATGTATGTTTATGATATTAATTGTCACATTGGTGATGGTACCTATGGCGTATTTCAGATGTCTTTGAATTTTAATGTAATATATTATACAATGAATCATCGACGAGTTCAAAAACAGATTCTAATAAAGGGAATAATAATTATACTGTTTCAAAGTAATAATTGATATGAAGTTTGAATATTTCAAAATGTTCAGGTTTAATAATTACCTACCTAATAAATAATAACATTTACAAACATTTAATCATGCAACGTTACCTATATTGCGATATAGGTACCTTACAGTTTATTTGAGCATGCATTTTAAAACTGTAATTAACCTATACCCATACAATAATATAAAATAGGGGTAGTAGGTACCCAATTTCTAGTATTAACATCGTTAGTTACTATATACTTACCATCGGTGATTCGTATTGCCTTTGAATAATATGTTTCAATTTCGGATCTATAAACACAATAAACGGTTATAGTTTTTGCGACGGTTTGTTATTTAAAATAAATTAAAGTATTTAGGCAGGTAGGTATACTCACTGTATTCTTCCAAAACAAATATTTTTTTTTGCACTGTAAAACATTTTCGCACGTGATCAAGTCGAACGAAAAACTGAAACGAAACAATTAGTTATTAGTTTTCAACGTACCGAAACAATATTTTAAGTGAGGTGACTAGATGTGCTGGTGATACTATGTTTTATGTATAGTTGTTAAATATTTAATTTTACATTCGCTAACGGCATTGGATTAAAAGTGTGCACCTAATTGATTGATCTTTATATAATATATTATATACTACTAATTAATTAAATTTTCATCAAGACAATTACTATAGTCATTAAAAGTATTGCAACTATCAATTGTATAGTTAATTATTGTATTATTTATGTTTTATAATTGAGTAGGTACAGAATTTTATTTATAAACACATAAATCGCAATCGACGGGAAACTAGAAGTTGTCAATGATGGAACATTCATTATATATGGATGATTGGATGAACAAGGTATTTACAGAAATCTGAGAGAAGTGCTTGTAAATAATAAATGATGGCATTCAAAGAAATATTTTGAGCAGAGCTTGAAAAAAACCATAGACTTGTTTATCTCATATCTGACCACTATTTTTTTTTTAATAGGTACCTACTACGTTTTTAAATTGATGCACTGATTTCTACAACAATTTTCGGTCCGTTTTTCAATACTTTAGGCAATTCTATTGAAAATTGCCATTTAGGCTTGAATGATAGTTAAAAAAAAAATTAAAAATGATCAGGCATATACTGCTCATCTTTCCAACACACAGTATTTTCAACGAAAAAAAGTCAGCCATTAGCGTCACTCACGAGTAATGAAATAAATGATTTCGATTCTAAAAACAATTTTCAGAAAACGATCCATCATACGTATTATGTGTTATAAATCAATGTAATTATTGGCCGTATAACAAATTATGATACCGAAATGCTTTTGATAAATAATGTTAGTGATGACTAGATATAGAAAATTATACATTGAAGATTATTATATTAAAACAAAAACGGGAATATAATTTTTGTAGTGAAAACTAGTGCTTTTAAAAAAATATAAAAGATATACAATTGGTGATCTATTTAACGTATCTCTCATTGTTTCTAAAACTATAAAGATTTTTGAATACATTTTTGTTAAACCTACACGATTTTAAGTCGTTAAAAACAACATTTTCAAACAAAAAATATTTTTCTTATTATATTTTATATTGTTACTTTTTTCAAACGAAGACATGCATTTTTATTTCCTTAATTCCTTATCTTAATAGAATATTAAAGTACCCACTTCGATACATAAAAATAAAATGGTTCACTATTTACATCGTCTAAGTTTAAACACTTACCTACAATAAATAAACATTTGTTTGAAATTCGATTTTGATAGATAAAATTACTCTGAATAGTATTGCGATTTGGATTATAATTTTTTTTTCTAAATGATTTAAAATACATATTTTCAAAGAGTTAGTGTTTTATGCATAGACGTAACTAGAGTTATTAAATTGAGTGGGCTCAAGCCCATAGTTAACAAAAATGTATTATTTAAATAACTTGTTTGTTTACCACATTCATATTTCATTTAGGTGGGCTCAAGAGGCTGAAGGGTAGGCTAAGCCCACCCAAGCCCCCCCCTATTTACGTCTATGGTTTTATGAAATGAGTGTCTTGCGGTAAATGGATTATAAGGATTTTCTGATCGCCATATTGCGAAAACAGCTCTAAAATGTATGTACAACTCGTTGTAAATAATTTCTCTAAGTACTAATTAATACCTACCCAAAAAATGGGTACCTATATTTTAGTCGTCTATTAAACCTTGAAATATTTTATAATTTATACCTAGTGTACCTAATAATAACACATACACATATTTATATATAGGTAATTATTTAAATTAAATACAGTAATACACATGCAACACAATAGTGGGTAATACAAAATGTAAGCGCAAACTAGTTACCAATGTAAAAACAATTCGGTGCAGCTACATAATATAATCATACTATAGGTCTATATAGGTACACACACTTACGGTAATAAGTCTAAAGTTATGAACACAGAACAGTGATAATACTTAAAACATATTATACATGGTTGAACATTATTTTGATATATATATATTTTTTTTTTTTTTTTTTTGATAAAATATAATGAAATGTAATATGTCGGACAAAAGCACAAACATCAAAAATCAAAGCTTAAGTCAACTAGTGAGATGGCCAGGCAGTTACTGTAAATAATTATATAGGTAATTGTTACACATAGTCATTATCAATACACGTTGACGATACACATATATAAATATATGTACACACATATTTATATATACGTACTACGTATAGGTACATGTAAACATATACATGCGTCATATATATCTATATTATATATCTAGGTATATATATATATATATGTATATATATATGTATATTATTGAAAAACTAAGCTGTTATAAAATAATACACAAACATAATATTATTATATATAATATATTCGTTTAAATTATTTTTATCGTCAATTTATTATTTCCACTGAAATGTATTATATTGGTTAGGTACCTGATCGAGTGACTTAGTTTTTAACGACATGCTACACAGACTAACAGGCATGCACGCACGTACACACACACACGCACACAGATACACGCACACAAACATACAAATACACAACAAACATACACGCAAACACACTTACACGTACACACACACACACACACGCTTACACGTACACTCACACATACACGCACGTACGCACGCACACAAACATACACACACACATATATATATATATATAGATAGGGTAAGTATTTGTATATGAATACATAATAGGTATGTTATATGCATATAGATGTATATAGTTATGTAATATGTATATAAATATAATTTTTTTTTGTAACGTTTTGTGCAATTACAGCCATGCTCGCTCCCCGTTGTAGAAACTCCTAAATAAATGCATCGTTATTATATATTATGTTGTTCACGTTTAGTGTGTGTGTGTAGGGTAGAACGATCGAGGAACAGTAATTTGTAAAACAATAATAATAGAAAAAAAACAGTGACGCTACTCGTCTGCATAATACATATATATATATATTTATATATATATATATATATATACATATAAAATATATAAATATATAAATATAAATATTATATTATAGGTAATAAAAGAAAATAAATAAATAAACGAAATATTTTACAGTCCAATCGTATATACGTAATATGCACTAGAGTGGTTGATTTATAGCAAACAGGAAATCAAAACTATATTATAATATCTATTACCAATGACAAAACCGTACTTTTTTTAAAAGTAAATGTTGCTAATATAGGTACCTCAAAGTCCTGAACGAGACAACAATCCATCGCGTTATGACATTTCATAAAAAAAAAAAAAAAGGACAATTGAAAATCAACAAAACACAACTAAACATTATGTATAACACGAATAATTAATATTATTATATATCGTGTTTCGATAATCATTATATTATCGACCTGACCGAGGACCATCTCAAAAGTTTCTTAAACTTTGCAGTTAACAGGAGGAATAACAACAACACGACGTGTTTTTCTGACTGAAATAAAACATTCAATTTAATTCAAGGCGATAACAATAAATTATCATACCGTTTTATACATTTATTGATATATATATATAATATATATATATATGTATGTATTCATATATCTATATATTATGTATTCATATATCTATATATTTTTATAAATATTTAGATATAAATGAGCGTTAAAACACGTGTGAAGTATAATATTTTAACGAGCGTGGTGTTATTAATAAAACTTTGAGAATAAAAATAACAATAAATAAATAAATTATAAAGCGTATTGAACATTCTGAATTGTTAAAAAAAAAAAAAAAATGTAAATATAAATATCCAAAAATATTGAATATTGAATATACTTATATACAGTACGTCTCAGAAATAACGATCATGATCCATTCAAAATATCACTCGTGTTAATTATTTAATCTAAACAAATTTGGGATAAAAAAAAAAAAAAAAAATTAAATAAAACCATCTGTTGTGAACAACTAACTATAGTTTATCTCCCAAATTTGTTGATTTAAAATGTATAAAATATATTCATTCGTTAAAGAGACATTTTGAATGGTTCTGTATTTCTAGGACACACTGTATTTATATATATATATATGTCTATATATATATATATATATATATATATATACAATCACACAAAATAAAATATATATTATGTAAATATATATATAAAAAATAATATATAGATCAGAAAAGATATAAAGTATCGCATGCCTAATTTTCTGTAAAAATCGCGGTTAATAGAAAGCTTTAAGAAAATATACACGCCTATTCACGATAATGATATAATAGTAGGTAGGTACTAGGTACTTTTTATTTTATCGTGTATACATCATGAATTAAGTGTAGTTAATTTATACCAACGACCCGAATTTGAAGTGGGATAATTCGAATATAAATAAATACTATATATTATACATAAATGTATTGCAGCTTCATTTACGTATTTATTGTGTTAATTTTTTAAAATCAACACAACAGTAATGTTTTAAGAAAGTTTTGAGAGGTCCTTAAAATATATAAATTTGTAGTAGTAAGTCGTAATTAACAGCTTTCTTTGTATGTAAGTTTTGTAATCATAATATAGTTAAAAGAAAAAAAGTTTTTCTTAAAATTAATTTTTTGGGTATAGAAAATGATATAGATATATATATATATATACATAATATGTAAATTTACATTGATGTACATTTTTTGAAAATTATATAAAATAGAAAATAAATGAACGATTTGAAAATAAGTAGGGAAATTAATCCACTACAAAAGGTAATACAATATTTTATCATCATAAGAACATACATTAAAATATCTGATGTAATGTAGGTAGGCATAACTAATGTTTGAAATTTAGTTATTTTAGTTACAAAAAAATGAGGATTTAAAGCGGTTAAAATTGTTGTCATATTTTCATGGTTTTTATTGATATATTCCATATTTAATGTGATATTTATATCGTTACAGCCGTTATAATATGTAAACATCCCTTTATCCTATTTATTATAGTAATTAGTTTGTTAGGTACTTATTAAATTAGGTAGATACACGAAGAAATATTATTATATATACATATATATCTATGATGTGGTTAGTAAACTTTTTTTTCTTTTAACCACAAATAAATTGAGAAAAGAGGGGTTTAAACAAAATACTACCAATAAAAATAATAATAATAAAAAAATAAACATATAAAAATAATATCATTAATAATAATTTAAATAATAATGATAATATATATATAAAAATAATAATTATAATAATAAAATAATAATATTGTAATAATAATAATAATAATAATAATAATAATAATAATATTGTATTAACAATAATAATAATAATAACGACAGCAACAACAATAACAATAGTTTTAATAATAGTAGTAATAGTAATAACAATAAAACGCATAATAGTAAGTTATATCATTGTTGCTGCGACATGCATTTTATCTATTACTTACCTTACTATCGGCGAATAATAAACCAACACCTTCCATGCAAACTTGAAGTATACCACCTTCCCCAGTTGCCATGTCCTTAACAGGAAACTCGCCTCCTAATTCAACTCCAGGAATGATGCCTTGTCCTCTCTCTGCTGCTTTTTCCATGGAATGCTTGATGCGTGTATACAAATCTTTGCACTGAATAGCGAAATAATTAGAAAAAAAAATTTTAATTAAAGTTTTGTATAAAAAATCAATACTTATACAATACTCAAGTTAAGAATGGGATGATCGAATTAAACTTCTTATCTAAAGTGCAATTTTGAATTCACTTTGAAATCATTTTTATATCATTTTATCAGTAAAAGTTGAGATTAATACCTACTTATATATTATTTTTATATATAGGTACTATAGAGAAAGAACTTGAGACTTATGTAAAGGTTATACAACTAATACAAACTTTTATTTAGCCGTGTAAACATAAACGATTTAGAAATTATTAAAAGTGTATAAGGATATAACATAGGTAATTGTGTATTAAAATTATTTTACAAAGAATAATGTGTAAATTATGGTATTAATAAGTGGCATTAAACACAAAGTGGTTGTTTTTCAAAACTATCTATGTGAAAGTTTTATAGTTATTTTTAAATATGAATTAATACACGACCACAAAGAATCACTTAATTTAGTTTGAAAAAATATTTCAAAGGAAAACAGCTACCTAACCGATAATATATATATGTATATTGTATAATGATATTTGTATTGTATTTATAGATCATTACAAATTATTAGGTGAGAAATTGTAAGCTTTTCACTAGATTTAATACAATTATTAAATTATTATCAAATGTTCACATTGCAGTCATTGCACACAGTTCACAATAAAAATTATAAGCCATTATTTTGGTTTGCTTGCAAACAAAATTATAGACATGTGTAAAACATGTTTAAAATACTCGTAATTAGTGAAAAGTGCAATCAATTAGGTTAAATATTTGTACCAAATTTATTTATATCGGATTTTGAATAAGCAATCCATAATGCAGCCTACTATTTCCTTTGTATAAAGTAAAAGGTTTTAGATTCTATTTATCCCAATCATAGTATCGCAAAGTACAGTATTTTGGACTTGCAACCGATTAAAAATTTAAAACAGAAACGGGAAAATGGCTTCGTAAAATGTTTTTTTTTAATTTAGTTGATTTTAATGAACACCTATAATTGCGTATGTCTACTATCCCAGAAAACCGAGCTGTTCAATAATTTAAGAACTATTTAATAGATAATTATATTTTAATGTAGAATACTAACTGAAGACTTTCAATTATACGGTACCAGAAAAAAATAAACGAAATCGAAAAATATATTAATTATTATAAGTTTAAAATTTAATTATAGTTTGTTATAATTACTACAAAAAATAACCGGTAAGTTTGAAAAAACAACTAATGCACGACGAAAACGGGTCTCTGCCTCGTTAATCTTCTTAACTTGTATAGAGTATAATTCTTTATTTTAATCGTTTTATTTAAAATTTAAATTCGATTAACATAAATGGTAGCCTGTGATATTAAATAAAAAATTTATAGTGGTACATCCCACTGCAGATAAGGTTAGAACGGTTAGATAAATCGCAAAAGGATGAGACTTGGATATAAACTCTCATCGGTTCTGCAAACGACTATTGAGTTGGAGACATCGCTGAATATAGAGTAGGTATATTGTGATTGCCACTTACTTTTTTTGTATAATATTTGTTCAGTTGAAGTTGTCCACCGTTGGCGGTTCTCCAAAGACAAAATATTTTACTCCTAGGGCTGTAGGTCATGTTTACAATGCGTTCATACCACCATCTACTGACAATCACTCCGCTCACTGATCTCAGAACTAGTCCGTCGTCTCTAACTTCCAGGAATAACAATTCCCCAGTAGAATCACCACAGTGCACAGCAAAGCTTTGTCTATGTGCCTGTCTCGAATTTGACGGCTTCAAGTCAACATCATTTCCATTCTAAATATTACACCAAACAAATAGGTAGTTTTATTGTAATATTCATTGAATGTTAAAATATATCTAATATAATATACTATAGTGCTGTTGTATATTCTAAAAGTAAAGAATAGTGTTTTAACCACAATAACCAGCTGTAGGTAATACATTTGTATAGGAGAGTTTTATGTGTTTTTTTACTTTTAATGTAAAAAGATACCAGATAGTTATTTAAAATTCTGCATTTTTTATTATTTGTATTAGGTACTTAAGTATTTAGGTATGTTACTTTTTGTATTGTTTAAAAAAAAAAATAGATATTTTACAACTAACTTAGTTCATAAATAGAAGAATTTAAAGTAGGCATACGTATACTAGAAAAACAATTAAGTATGTTAAGACTTACTAAATTGGATAGTTGAGACATGAGGCTCGTTATTTCAGTCGCATAACAATTTGTTACTCTACTTTTCCCGACTAAAGTCCTAACGATTTTCATAATACTTTCCTTAGGAACGTTTACCATGATCATAAATGCAATTAAATTGTATATCATTATGGATAGAAGCTTATCTTCATCATATTCAAGGCGTTTCCGTTCACTTTGGTTAAGATTTTTATACCTATAAGATATAAATTGTACTCTTATTAGAATACTAAAAATTCATAAATATACATATATGTTATAAGATAATAGAATCTTTTTATAGACCTTTCCATCATTTCGACTGGTCCTTGATCCATCCCTATCATGTCTCTCTCTTGACTAACAGCATCAATAAATACATCTTCCCAAAATTTTAATTGGTTCCAAATTGTACTCCGTTCTTTTCCCAGTATACCTGTATGACATAATTTGTGACGCGTGTTAGTGTTATAAATTATAATCAATAATTTTATTTTTATAACCATCATATATTTATCTTTATGTATTTTTAATTTAAAATAATAAATATAGTATAAATAAATACCTTCAAACAAATAAGTACGTCCTGATTCTGGGCTAGGTGACCCAGATGCAGTGTTCAACAAATTACCTCCGTGGTATCGAAATCCAGCGCTTAGTGATGATTTACTGGACCAAATACTTTGAGTACGATTCTTATTAGTTGTTTTGAAAAGCTGTAATGGGAAATATTTTGTTTTCTATAATTTAATTGTAAAACGTAGATAATAATTAATAAAACATAAATGCTAAACTTTTGTACTTAATTGAGTTAATATACAACTTTTAAGTAGGTAGACATTTCCATTGTACTCACTCCCGTATTATCAAGTTCACTGTCCGATACAGCACTTCGAAAGAATGATGTATTGTTTCTGGAGTTGTTACTTGCCATCCGTTTTAAATAAAACGACGGATTGTTGACTAATACAGTACTACTGTTACAACTGGATTCATCTGATACTACTATAGGCCCAATGGATGATAGTTCTCCCTAAACAATCGAGTATGTGTGTTTTTAAGTACTCTTTAAAAACCTTCGGCGACAATAATTTCACCATCAATTCATTATATTTAACTCAAAACACATTTCATATTGAATTCGTATATCTGTGCATTAATTTTTAAAATATACAAAAATATAAAAATTCAAAATCTTAATAAATTATAGATACAGAAAAGTTATTTCAAGGTATAAATATTATTAAAATGTATTTACATTTAAAATGTTTTCAATGAATAGATATTGCAGCACATTTTTTTTTTAAAAATGTATTAATTTAAAAGAACACAAATTATTTAATTCACACTATAAATCCAATATGAACACTAGGTATATTATCACAATATTACTTATCTAATCTATGTCATTGCTTCTTGCCAATGAATCAAATATAATAAGCTTTAATTATTGGCTAATCAATGCTAAAATGGTGTGTTAGTACCTACCTAATTTAACGTTTTTACTTAGGTTCACATTTATTATTTCCTCCTATACTTTTGTACATAGTACATATAATTTATGCAGCATTTAAATGTTAATATTCCGTGATGTAGGAAAAGAATATTCCACATTTTCTAGAAATGTATTCACGTTTAAAAGTTTAAAAACTTTATTCTAGCAATGAATTAATGAAATCTTTCTATTATATGTGTAGGTATTATGTAAATAATAATAAACTAATACATAATTAAGATAATTTTAATGAAAACGTATTCGAAATATTTTCATAAAAAAAAATATATTGATAGAAAAAAAATGATAATATTTTGCATTTTATTTTTAATATTATTTATTAAAGATTCAATTGTTTTAATTTCATAAAATTAACTTGTTTGAAAGTTTCTAATTTTAATAATGTTTGAAAAAAATTTTTATTCATATTAATTAAAAGTATCTAGATAATTATAAAAAATGTTTTAACTGTATTAGAACATCTTTCCATAGGTAGTGTAATATTACAAAACGCGATAAATATTAATTTATTACCTAGATATTTTTGATGACAGTTCTAACTAATATACCTACTTTGAAATTATACAATTTTTTATATAAGTAGAAAGTAATCAAAATCACATATATCATTTCTATGGTTAAATTATATATAGGTACATAGTATATACATAAAATAAATTATTTACTTCATTTTCCAAGAAAGGGTTTGTTGAAATTCGTTCTTGTTTATTGTTTTCGATACTCAGCAAATCATTGAACGTTTCATTTAAAGAAGCATTAGAAGTTGATCCTTCTCCGTCGTCAGCTAATGAAAATTCGTGAGAAAATTTCCCAGCTCCACTATTTTTACATTCTAATTAACAATATTAAATTACATTATGATTTAGTTTAAAATTATTAAATCTGAGAGTAGTATTTTTATAATTGAATAATATAAATACAATATGATTTTTTTAAAGTTACAAACGCATTTTTTCAAAACGTACGTATTAATAGTTTTGGAAATATCAAATAATTTTACATAATTTGAAAATCATATATTTTTGAAATTGTATCATATTTTTGCTATTTTTACTTTTTTGAATGGTATTATACGATAAATTGTTACGGATGTAATAGGGTTGTGTGAGTAATATTGATTCAGACTCAACATGGTGAGCTTGTATTATTATATTATAGAAAATTATGATTTTTCTATCATAATTCGTAAATTACAGACATAAAACGACAATGGACAATTGTAAACTCTAAAAAGCTATAAAAGTTTATTAACAAGGTTAGTATTCTAAGGTTATTGTTCTATATTATATTATTATTTTGTAAATTGCACATTGCATAATATTTTTTTCATAAACATACAAAAATAAGAATTTTACCAGATAATCCAGATGTACTGGTTTGAGAAGATTTCCTAGATGTTTGATAAACACTCGACATTGGTGAACCAGCAATACTTGGACTTTGTAGTGGTGATTGTACATTTTCACGGCTACTATATGGACTGGACATCTACATGTTTGAAAAATAATAAAATAGATAGATTAATAAGTTATCTAACTGTGTCTAACAAAAAGTTATAAAAGATAAAAGAAATTACAAAATTTAATTTTATAAATAATTTTTAACAAAATCTAATAATACTCTATTCCTATCAATCATACCTATTGTGACGAGTTGTATTTATTTTTAGGAATGTGGTAAAATTTATCTACTAAACATTTTTCTGAGATAATCAATAAATCTTTATTAAAAGTATAAATCAGAAACTATTTATAGACATGTTTTTGTGTTGTAGCCAATTGTAGGAGTGTCCAATAATGACAGATTTTGAAGTCGATAAATGGCCATTATTGATTATGATAAAATTATGGATTATAAGTTTTCTGCACAAATTTTGTTGTTAATAACATCATCAGTAAAAATATAGTGATAATACTTCAAATAAAATTGAGTATCAAAGAAAGAAATTTCAGTATATTTTAATTAAATGTATTTATACATATATAATAATATATTAGTTTTACTATTTGACTTTTTCCAGGTAAAAATGAACAAAATAAATACTGGACTCAGTGTAATTCGGTTTAAGTGTTATGACTTCATGAGAAAATCGGTTTAAGCGTATCATATAGGAAAAAATGAACAAATGTTAAATACATATATTTTTAACTCGGTTAAGTCAAAAACGAGTGGTTCTGTATCTGTAGATAGCTTTTTTTAAGTCGATGTAAAAACATCTGTGTATACCTTACTTATTCCTATTATATTAATCAGTTTTACGAATACAAGAGTTTGAACTTGGAAAGTTGGAACTAGAAAACTATACTATACCGTATCAGAGAACCATAATATCAAACCGTGGAAACCCCCATTTGAATTAATTTAATGGTTATAGACTTATAGTGAACAAGAGTAACAACGTGAAAAAATCAAATCTTATGTATAAGTCGTAAAGAATAGAAAGAGATTTTAATTAAACAACAACATATAACTGTATTAGATATAAAAATATTAATGGTAGAACTCTGCTTAGATTTGGTTTTTTTTTTTTTGAATTTTCTGTCGGTATCTTATTGCAATCGATAAATTAAATATTTTCATAATATAAACTTACTTATTTAAATAATATTTCATTGAAATGTATAAAAACATACATATCTGTTTAAAACTAATAATTAATCTATCGTTTCATGTTACATAAAAAACCGAGTTGTGAATAATTACTTGAGATTCGAAACCAGTCATAGATATGTCCTTAGCCCAATAATGCGTATGAGCTATTTCTAGTACTTGAAATGCAGAGGCTAATCCGCCTCCACTTTGATTACTAAAAGATACTTCTAATCCATGAATAATGGCTAATAAGGCTTTAAGCATTCCTTTCCAAACAAACCTATTTATATACTAGAATGAAAAAAAAAATATTAACATCATTATAATAAAATTTGAATTTATTTCATCGAAATAAGTGTCATTATACAATGAAATAATATATATTAAATCATTACCACGTCATCAATATGATCACTTGGACTAATTTTATTATCCAATGTGCGGTTAAGTTTACTGACAACTAAATTCCGGTATCCTTCTTCTTCCATTAACTTTTTGAATCTACTGAGCTTGAGCCAACCTATCCCATCTCCATCAAGAATCTGTTTCGTTACCTAAAATTTACAACAACCAATTAGTTTATAAATGTATTAATCAATTAAAAATGATTGGGTGGTATTGTGGTATGAATCATACATCTTTTAGAAACGTTTCATTGTCCACGTGACTATTAGGTTTAACTGATTTTTTGTTTGGTATTTTTGACGTTTCGCTGAGTTTTCTTGGATTTGAATGACGAATTAAACTGGATTTTTCAACTAAATCGTTACGCCCGGCTAAAAAGAAATATAAAATAAAAATATATGAACATTTTTTATTTAAAAAAGAAAATATTTTTATTCACCCTTTGTTGGAAAAGGTCCTGAGGAAGTTCGTTCTTTAGTTTTAGTCACTGGCAACGTGAGCGACGACTTACTATTTTTTTGTTGTTTATTACCACCTAATACATAATATATGCAATTTTATAATTTAAACATTCATATTATTTAGTATTTGAGAAAATCAAGTTCACAATTCAAGAACATATTATGTAAAATGAAACAAAATTACTACATGAAAACTAAAAAATATAGCTAGGTAAATATTTGAGAGTTGAGGGTACTTTATAGTTGAAATAGACAGATAAAAAGTAAATGTGCCATTTATTCTAAAATTTGGATCAGTCTTAACTTTAAAGGAATATAGTAAAAATAAAAATAATTTAATTATGGAACCGGTCTAGGAAATCATAAGTATTTTAACATAGATATGTTTTTAGGCTAGGTACGACTCGTACGAGTACTTTATTATTCGTACAATGTTATTTTTTTTTTACCTATTTTTCTTCACAGTACTTGGTTACTTCTAGCAATCGATACCTACATAATAATATAATAAAGTTACCATACTAACTTCTAAAATAATGGTTTCATAAACAAATATCTGCTTAAAAATATTTATGATTCATTGTTTTTTGTGCTAAGATAATGAATAATAACAATAACATTATATATAAGTTTCGGGATGGATACAGTACAATTTTTTTTTCTGATCAATTACTGGTAACCGATTTTTCGTAACGCTAATAATTGAAATCTGTTACTATAATAGCAACTAAATACTCATTGTTTTCAGTGAAAATTTAAATATTGGTTTAAAATCTACTCGTAATCAAATATTCATACTATTTATAGTTTAAACCAACCCAAAAATATATCTATGATTCTTTAATTTTCCTTGCAGAGGAAAAACATCAAGTATTTGTTGTCATTATTCTTACCAAATAAATCAGTAAACATGCTTGTTGTCTGATTCGCCAACCCATTTATATCGTTTGATATATTTGAAAAAAATTCTTTCGTGGCACCAGTTCCCATCGATGTTACTGATGATTTTCTAATTTCCGAAACAGAACTGGTTGGTATTGGATTGGATGATGGATTATTATCATTTATTTCATCATCAAAACTTTGTTGCTGTGAACTTAAAGATAGAGATTCACCCAATAATCCCACCTATAAAATAAATATATATTATAAATGTATACAAATTCAACATAACATGTAATTGATAATATGTATATTGTATATTATAATATGTATAATTTATATAGAAAGGTACACTAGGTATGTAATATTTATTAATATTGCAGTACTTATTCTAAATTTCAATGTTAAATTTAAAAAAAAAACATATGCATATTTTATATGTTTTTAACATAAATGAAAACAATAATAATTATACTATTGAGTCATTTTATTCTATTGCATACAAATACGAGAAAATCTTCCAAAACGTTTATAAAATTGAAAATTACGTTTATGACAATAATGTAGGTACCTATCTGAATATGTTTCTGATAGTACACAAATCATATCAATAATAAAATATTATATATATATAAAACTATGGAGACACATTTAGTATTTTAGAGTATGTTTTCGGGATAAAACTATAACAAATAACGCAGGAACTCTTGAAAGCATTGCCATTGAAATAAAAGCCTAATAAATTATATAATATTTGTAATAATATAAATAAACATAGCACCTACCTTGAATCCTTTTTTGGACGCTACTTGTTTCGCACTTTTTGTGAGATCACCGATTGTGCTTTTCCCGACATATGTTAAATCATCAAAAGTATTTTTACTGACACCAGCCGCTGTTTTACTGGCTTCGAATGCACTTTTACTAGCTTCGTGTACAGATTTTGTAGCTTCGCCTGCAGCTTTTTTTGCTTGAGTGGTCAGTTTGTCAGCTACATGAGCTAGTATTCCTCCAGCTCCATCTTGACTACTTTGTCTGGCCGTTTCTTTAACAAGTTCTTTAGCTTGATAAGCAAAATGTTCCAATATTGAACTGTTTTGACTGGATTGCCTTGTCAACTGTTGATGTAAGCTATTAATACTTCCCTTTCTCGACGAAGGTGGACTAGATATAATATTTTGTTTCTTTTCTGATGCTGTCGGTAATGTTTGATAGAATTCGGACTAAAATAATAATAATAAAAAAAAAACAAAATCCAGAAATTAAAATTATGTTTAAATGAATACTGTCATCATAATAATTATGAAATAATAAATTGTAAATTTTTTAATAAATTATTTCATACAAATTTTATATTAGGTAATATATTATTAAGATGTTAAGTATGCAGTTTTAGTTTCAACTTACTATTGATGTTTGCGATGTAGGTCTAAAATTACTATTTTGTTTTTGTTCTACAACTACATGGTTTAAAGCAGGATCACTACCACCTGTGTTATGTCTGCTAAGAAGAAGCTTGTTACTCGTAGCAGTTGCAGCCAACTGTGAAGGTGATTGTTGCAATTGACTACATCTAACGATATCCTACAATTTGACAAATATATTTGTGGATAGTATTTATATTTATGATTTGATTTAAAAAAGTTGCTTAATTTAGAATGTATTGCTGAGTTGTGAAAAGTTGGATGATCAAGAGGTTATAAAGATATGAAATGTTATTATAATAAATGTATGATAAAATTTATCAATAAAAATTTTGTAGGATACATTATTCTATGTACTTATGGCATTTGACTATTTAAGCGTTGCAGTTGAGCACATTTAAATACATTTAATTTCAACAAACGTATCATGCTACAGCCTACAGCTTGTGAGCTTAAAAAGCTAATTCTGTTTAGTTTAACATTTTCTATGTTTTTTACGCTATATTTATTTTATTATTTTCATTGTTATGCAAAGATCGCACATCAAAAGTAAATCAAAAAATATCTATATGACTATATGTTAAAATTATATTTATTATGATAATTTATTTTTAGTTATTAATAAGATTATACTATATATTATACTTTTTTAATATTGACAATTTACTTTTATAAATATAGAACTGATCATAAATAGTAATTAAATATATTATAATTAAGTATTTTTTCCCTAGAGAAGTACTTTTGTAGGTAATTTACTTTTTATGTAACTAAGTATATTATTACAATAATCTATACATTAATAGTGCAATCTTAGAAAATTATTTACAGACAATTTCGACTACTATCGTATATGTGTGCTTAAATTGTCACGTTTAACTCAAATGTCTCCGCTTTTCATTTAGGTTTAATGAAAAATGTTTATAATTCATAAATGATTACATGAATAGAAAATTAATATGATAATGATGTTAAATAAATATTTGATGTTTGGATTTTCAAAAAAAAAAAATGTTGACTGAAATATTTATTTTTACCGATGAATGGAATATTATTTATTCATTATAATTTATAATTAAATGTATTTAATGATTAGTATTTTCACTTAAAGCTTGTATACAATATTCAAACATTATATAATTATTTATTGAGATATTACCTATTTGATATTATTTTAAAATTATAGATGACTTTACTAAGTAATATTTTAGCTTATGCATTGGTATAGTAGGTATAGTATTATTTTGATGTAATATTTATAAATTTCGATTAAATTAGAAATGATCAATTTGGCTAAGATGTCTTTTTTTTATAGATATAGACAAATATTTATTTAGTTTAAGGTTATTATAGTTTAACTAAAAATACAAACTATTATAGATTCAGGTTTAAACATAGGCGAGCTCATGTCACTATGGCTGCTGGACGCCGATGATCCAATAGATTTACTGCCGATTGATTCTATGGTTCCATCATCATCTGGGCTATCATCTGATGTCAATGGGAATTGTAATGTTACTGGTGGTTCATAAGCAGAATGTACTCCTTGTATTATTGGTCCAATATTGAGTCTTTGACTTTCTAAATAAATTTAATATAATACATTTGTTATTCATATAAAGTTTAAAGCAGTAATATAGCTCGTGTATTTGAACATATAATAGTATAGTATTTATAAATACCTATTTTTATAATTTTTTCACCAGTAGCACTAACTTTGAAATCTTCTCGATAAATTTCTGGTCTTTCGTCTTCACTGCTACTGGTATCACTATCACTGTCAGACTGATGACTCCTTTCAGCTATATAAGTACAAATTAAGTATCTATATTTGTATTTTATATATTATATAAAATACCTAATATGTCAGAAATAATATTACCTAACGTCGAAGAAGGTCGGTTAGAATTTACATTGATATTCATTATATTTTGAATAGAACAATTTTCTTGCCAAACAGTAAATATAACAGGCTCTAAGGTATTCGTATACCACTTAAGCTTATCGCCAATCATAGATGGGTCGTCAACACCTGTTTGAATCCGCTGAAAGACCACGTTGTTCGGAGTCAATGCCCATTCGGCAAAATAATCAACTGCTTGTGTTCGAGCCAGTTGACACGTGAAAAGTGAAGGGTTAGGTCGGCTCTTCAGAAAAGAATTGATTTGAAAGAATACTACAGGTCTAGGGTAGAGCCTCAGTGTTCGTGAATGTTCTGTTAGGTTGGCCAATACGTCGCCCGATAAAAAGAAACGAACCATGGCCACTCTAATTGCAATATCCACCGAATCGATATCGACAGCGTTATACGCTGTATTCATCGACGTTTGTCTTCTAAAAAAAAAAAAACGCTGTGTTTAAGACTTTAGTCTTTGGTGCATTGAAGGAAAAATAAATTTATATATCTAAATGCAGTGCGGAATGTGGATATAGTATTAATGGCAAACAAATACATTTACTCTAATGATTTAATACCTAATTGAAAAATAAAAAAAGGAGGGTTTTTGGTTATACCTGCCTATAATAGTTGGTGTTAACAGTTAACGAAATAATATAAGATTACTAATTTATAAGTTTAATTAATTTATTAACATTTTTATAAATTATTGATTATTACATTATTACATTTATTAAAAAAACTTAAGCATTTTGTTTGCTAGCATCGTGAATAGCTGTCAAATAAAAGATAATGTGGCCATAACCCTAGCAAAAATCATCGAATTAAAAATATATCTTATTTAAAAAGACCAAGTTATAAAATAAAGTAATTAGAAACAATCTGTACGGAATGATCCATTCAGCAAAATTGATTTTTAAAGTAAATTGTGATTATGAAAAAAAAAAAAATTCTTTTAAAATTAAAAATAATATTAAAAGTATTCAAAATATATAATCATTAAGAAATTATATTTAATATAGATTTTGTATAAGCATATCTGTAACTTAGAAAGTAGAATTCATTCTTATGAATGTATATTATAATTACCTCATGTCGTTTCCTCGATTTGTACTATTATCAGTGTTCATGACATTACTACTTAATTGAAAGTTTTCCATTTTTCTTTTTGAGATTTCTTCACCTGTATTCGTATATTCTATTGGAGGCCGCGTTGTTGACATAATATCATTTTCTGGAAAACTACTTGATGCTTTATTGTGAATATTTATTCGTGAAAGTCCATTTAAAGCCTATTTACACAAATAACATAACATAAATAAAATAAATGTTATAAACACACGCTTATTTGCTCTGATGATTATTATTACAGATTTTAGATTATTTTTCAAAGTTGACGATTCAGACTTGGGTAACTGTGGTATAGCATCTTCTCGGTTAACAACTATCGGCGGTGTTATTTTATTTGAATCCAAATCTACTATCCAAACATCTTTGGGAAATCTGAAACACAAAAGATTGTTTATTGTAATGCATACACGTTGATAGTCACCAAATTACCATAACTAACCTAAAATCTCGTTTTGTTGAAAAGAAACTGGACGGAACTCCAACAACATAAGGCACAGGACTCTCAAATAGCTGAAAATTACACGAACAGTAAATGCAATTCATTATTCAATTGCATGTATGAGTATTATTATTAATGTATTGAATTTTTTTTTATTATTATACCATTTCCGATTTTGGTAAGCTTGTAGGTAGTAATGGTATAACAGTAAACATGTATTGCAAGGGATACATAAGGGCCACTAAAGCCATTACTGACATAGTGAGAGCATTATAATCCTTTGATTGGAAGACGACCTAAAATTTTTCACAACATTAGTAAAATACACGATGATTAACAGTGTTACCTTAAATAAAATATTATTTATTTACTCACTTTACTTTCTAATAATATAATAGTTAATACGTAAAGGCACGTATCTACACCCAACAACTCCAATGGTAGATGTAAAGGGAAATCAATTAGTGAAAATCTCGTGTGGTCGGGTAACGCGAAAGCCAGTGGTGGCTGTCGTTCGTTTTGTGAAAACAAATAAACCTATACGAAAATAAATTTCAAAAAATAGGACCATAAATATATTTCTTAAGTTTAAATGTATAAATCAACTTAGATTAATTAATTGTTTTAGGTATTAGAAAAATAAAAAATAAAATATTTTTACAAATTGTGTTTTATACATTTTGTTAGATTATTCGAATCAAACTAATTTATCTCTTTAAGTCTTATATATATATGAAATTATTATTTACGAATTCAGAAAAATATCGAAGAAAATAAAGATAGTATAAAATTAATATATATTGTAAATCATAATATTTATTGAGGACAAATTATACAAAAGAATATACCTACGATACTTGTGGATTAATTTCGGTGATCCGAAAATACATGCATTAATCACAGACTGCAGGAGATAAATAAATTAATAAATATAAGGTAATAATTAATAATTAATGTAATTACAGATCTAAAGATCACTTATTTCATAATTTAAGAATATCTTTGGTTTATTTGAATATTAATTTGTAATATGTATATAGTGATTTTATAATGATGTGTTTTTATTTTTATTTTTCTTTAAACACTTTTAGAGGCAGTTAAATTCATAAAATTGATAATTTTAGAGAAAATTAGCAAACTATTTTGTAATTGGAAATTCATAAGAATATTCTTTTTAAATCTAAGTTTTGAAAATTTAACACAAGATTCGTCATAAGTATTTATAAGTACTTAAACCATTAAATCTAATAAATACATAAAAGCAATTATTTTTTATAGAAATTTTAAGTTCACATTATCAAAAAAATTACTTAAATTAATAACTATCTATTATACTAAAAGTAAAATAAATGATTTTAACAGTTTTATAAAAAAAATCATATCACAAAATATACTTAATTATATATAGACTGACAGACCATCTCTGCCCAGAATCATTTTTCTATACAATAATATTTTATTGAATTCAAATTTAACACACTCATAATAGTGACCCACTCAACACCTAATGAACAGCAGAGCGATACCCCTGCTTACTTCTTTTTAAATTTGTTTTGTTAAATCCGATGTAATTGTTATTCTTATCTAATTTATCTTACTTCTAATTTGGTCTTCCCTGGTACAGGAACTGGAGTGCTAAGTAAACGTAAAATCCACATTTCAAGTTCTTGGATAAATCGTATAATTCTTGGTGAATTTGATTGAGTTAAAAATCCTGTTAATAAGCTCCATATACATTCTTTTCTATATACGGAAACGTTGAATTATTAATTACACAATACATGAAAATTTACATTTTTTAAGTTTTATTGTAATATGTAGGTACCTTTTATGTCCTTCTTTTCTACTACGATTAATTTTTTTATTGCATGAATCGATAAGACTTTTTAAATAAAACAAACACGTACGAAAACTTGAAAATAAAGGATGATGAGAAAGTAGACACAGAGACGTAAGAGAATATAAATCTTGGGATTCCTGAAATAATTAATAATAAAAATTAACGGTTTTTTAGGTATAGCGATTGTGTTAACATTTACGAGTATATATTTCAAGTTATGAACATAATAGACTAATTTTATTAATTTTCCAACAATAAATAAAATTATATAACGATGTGTTCAAATCTTCAAATATTAAAATTAAAATCAATAATTGAATACTTACTGATTGTGATGGGATATTTTGTGTAACTTTATCGTTTGTGTGATCAGTGGGATGTTCTTGAGACATTGATTTGGAAAAGGAATTTGTAGAATGACTGTATATAAAAAAACATTAATATAAATTGTATTAATTAATATTAATTTATATTTTGGATCAAAGTAAATGTTTTAAAATACGATAGTTATTTATTATAATCACACAGATAAAAAACTAATTTAATAAGTTTAAGTTGAATGTTTTATTTGTATACTTGAACTACTAATTTTCATCAAAAAACATGCTTAAGTTTAGTATTATTCTAAAAATTGTATTGCAATTAGTCTAAAGTCGGTGTACAATACTAGAAAGGTAGGTGAGTACCCAATTACAATTATTTAAATTTACAAACTAACTAAAACGTATTGTAATTTTCAGAAATATAAAACCAATATTAAGCATTGATTTAACAATTTAATAATTGTAATTATTAAGTATTTTATTAATTTGTCTACATAAGTATATTGTTTCATCTTATTTTACTTAAATCAGTTTAAAATTCGGTGTTTTTTTTTAGAGATCTTATGACCTATATGGTCCAATGTTGGAATATACATTTAGCATTCCAATTTAAATTTACTTATCATTATCTATGTTTTTATTAATTTCTTTGATTTATTTATCATTTAAGTAAATATGTATAAATAATAAGAATTGACAAAGCTCGTTTTTTAATTGAAAAGTTGCAACATTTTAAAAAGGGACTGTTGGTATTTATCAAAGTTCTTATCATCGATATATTTCGATTTAACTCTTATAATAAAAAAAATATCACGAAAGATAGTTTGTTTTGATGTAATTAAAATACATATAATTCGAACGTCGTTTAGTTTTTTAAGTTAATAAATAAATAAAAAATTAGTGCAAAAATTGCAAACAGAATACAATTATTATAGTATTTCAATATTCAAATGACACTTGAGTGTTATAACTTATAGGTTCTATATAACAACAGTACATTTTTACTAAATATCTTAACCTTTCGTAGTATCTATTGTAAAATAATAAATCAAATAAATCAAATACAGCAATCAAAATTATTTTTTGTGAACTTTTAAATCCAATTATTTATTTAAAAAACCTTGATATTATATAAATTGATTTATTTAAACATTTTAATACTATAAAGGTTAATAGGTTGGGTATGATATGTATAATTTTTTTTTCTGATGTTTATATTATATTATATTTAATAATATAAAAATAGTTAAAAATGGATTTTATTATCAACATTTTTTTTCTACTGGTGGGCTCGCTCAAAATTAGTTCTGTATTTTTATTTTTGTAATCTAAAGTTACATTTATTTATTAAGTTAGTTTGAAGCATTACCATCTTAAAAACACCGAAGAATGATTGTTTTGTGGTTTCTGTACACATTGTTCATCTTTTATGTTTATATTTTTTGAAGTATTTGTAAAACATTGACCGATGCGTCTATAAAAATTTACACACACGCCGTATCTAGTTCGAGCTATTGGAAAAAAATAAATATTTATCAAACAAAACTTTCAATAAAATTAAAATGATAAGATTTATTAAGGTGAATTTACACTTACTTGTATCTTTATCTGTTAGTGTAAATACAAATGATGTAACTTTGTTCGATTCAGATCGGCTATGCTTGAAGGAAACACATCCTTCTGGTTGACAAAAATATGACATGGTTTCTGGTAGTATAAAATCTTTATGATCTTCTGCTGGATACCGTCGGAGTAATTCTGGATTCTAAAATTTTCAAAACCATCAAGTCAATATAATTTTGACAATTTTTAGCAGGTTATTGTAGATATGATAATTTACAATAAAAAAATTATTTTTAATCGAAATTTTCTAAGAGGACGCCACACCCGCATTTGTTGTCTCCGTCTTCCATACATACAACATAATATAGCAAATTTTCATTCAGCGGAATCAATTTTATGCTGTTGGCTTTAGTAATGTAGTAAATTTATCTATTATCTAACTTAAAGATAATAATATTATCTAGGACATCGCATAGGCTTTTATTAATATTTTAATTTTTAAATAGAATGAAGACGGTGAAAACACATGTGGGTGTGGCGTTCTCTTAAGTAAATAAAATTGTAATAGTTAGATAATAAAAACAATAAAAATAGCTAGTAAAACTTATATTTTATATATAAATGGAAATCAATCTGTATTTGGATTTCTCCACAATATTATTTTTAATTAAATAACTTAAAAATAAACCAATCTATTAGTTTTAAATGTTAACTTGTCTATAAATTAAACATTTTTTTTTTCTTAGAAATTTATTCATTTAATCCTAAGTTCAAAATAAAATTAAGAAAATCTAATTATCTGTTTTTTAAGCTTAAAATCTAATTAATTGAATTATTATTAAAGTGTCACATTTATCATTTTAAACAAATATTATACACCCGATATGGTAGGCATACATTTAGTGTATAGTATAAGTCATATAAGTTTTGCATGTCGCCGAATACATTTCTTTGAATGATTAATATTAATGAAAAATAAGATGTATACATTATTGTAGATACCTGAATATAAAAGTTGTCATCATTACTGGATACCGTTGAACTGACTCCGCTGTATTCGTCATTGTTGGTTCCATTATTTTGTAACTCGTATAAAGAACTTCTTTTTGAAGAATTGGGATGAGCTCCGACAATAGCTAAATAGTCTATCAGCCGAGGGCAAAAGAATTGGCTCTCGCTCATAGCACGTAAGTGTAATTTTTTTTTTTTTTTTTTTAATAATTAAAAGGTTTTTTGGATAACTAAATGTACTGTCTAAGCAGCTTATATGTAACAAAAATATAGGAGATATATCACAGTTTGGAGTGTTTGTTTTTTATGTATTTATATACATATAATAAGTATTGCTCAAGTTTAAAGTTTAACAAAAAAGAACACTATGAAAAATTCAACATGTAGTTATACAGTCGTGAGATCACCGGATAGCCCTGCCACCGAAGTGTTTGTATCATAATAAACAATTTATTATGATTTTTAAATCAATGATGACTTTTATTATGTTACATCGTTGAAGACATTTTTTTTATAAATCTTTGCAGCTGAAACTAAACAGTAATTCTGATTGTTTTGGAAAACATCTTGACATTTTTCGTCTGTCATAATCAAGCATTACAGCTGTTAAAAGTTTCATAAATTGTTGAATCTGTAAAAATATTATTTAAAATAAAATACTATTAATATAATAATAATAATAACAACACGATTTCAAACTTTTTTTACTGTACTAAAGCTTAAAATAATTATTAATGTATTTTGATACATCTGCATATTGTCTATATTATCTGCACTTGTCAATAACAGATTATTACCGTTCAATAGTATTTTTGTTAGGTATGTATATTTTCGAAAAATATGTAAAGAAATGAATAATCATCTATGTGCGTCAAAATTTCATGAAATATCTTAATAAAAAAAAAAATGCAAATATTGCAAATATGCGATATGAAAGTCTTAAATATGCACTCAAATATACCCATAAAAAGTTAATATATGCATTTATTTCATTGACATTTTTCAAATATGCATTTATTAACAATAAAATATTCAGAACATCTATAATGTGTTTTACATAAAAAAAAAAAAATACATAAATACTTGTATCATCTATTTTTAAAATGTAATATTATACTGTATTTTTTATTTAGTTTAACACAATTGTTTTTGCTTACAATTTTCGAGAAATATAAGAATTGAATAAATAAGACCCTTTAATCTATACATGTTATAATCTATGACCATATTTACTAGAGAAGTTAAATAATTTCATTAATCGACTAAACTAAAAACCTATTGTTTTGATAATAATGACACAATTGAAATAATAGGCATGTATTTTTGAATTTGATATTTAATTTTAAAATTATATTTGAATAGTTTGTAAAAAGTAATTATAATTTATGACACAACTAACATAACAATATAGAGTGAAGGCTTTTTCATTGAACGACAAAGATATTTTCACTGTTTGTAATTTCCTGAAGGAAGAGATAATAAATCAACTTTGATAGTAGGTATAAAGTTTATGAGCTGCGAAAAAGATGATAAAATAAATATTATAATTAGTAAATGAATGAAAACAAATAGTTGTTTTCAATCATATCCAGTAATATATTTATCAATAATTGTAGTTTAACGTAATTTTATTAATTTAAATTATAGTATTATATTGTATTAAATGCATATGCCAGCTAATTAATTTTTTTTTTACATATAACAACAAAAATGTTGAATATTTTTAACACTTATACTTGGACTATAATAAATTTCACTTCTGCTACAACACTAATGTGTAGGTATATTATAATGTCAGTAAATAATATAGATATTAACAAGTTAACTCATAATTTCACTCTTTAGTTATCTATAGCTATAACCTATAGTTGACTAAATATTTAAATATTATCAATTTAAAATATTGAACAAAGTTTATGTAGGTACCTATAATAATAATATGATTATTACTCGTATACACATTAGTGCAGGAATACCAACCAATATAAAAGAATTGAAAAATCCAATAAATGTTATTACAGATAACTTTTGATTTTAAAATATGCATCTGTTTTTATGAGTGAAAATAGTTAATAAAATGAATTAAAAATTAAATTCATGTAGTATGTATATAATACATTAGCCTACTTTCAATATTATAATACTCTTCTTAGATGATATAATTAAATAAAAAATCCACCAAAAAAAAGTTTAACTATAATTGTTTATTTTAATGAATAAGGTAAATTTAAGATAGGTATCAGTCTTGTATATTGTATGTTTGTATAGTAGATAAAACCAAAAAAAATTATATTTGATGTTAAAAACAAGCAATCTAAAATAGAGTCTAATTATATAATGTTGTTATGCTAAAGCAATAAAACGATTTATAATGTGAGTGTATCTATATAAGTATTTATACTAGTAGAGAAAAGTAATTTTTTAGACACATAAATTATACTTAGCGATATAGCTTTTTTTTTTATAATTAATTAATAGTTAGTGTAGTAAAAAGTACTACCACAAAATATTTAAGTACCTCTTGTTTATTAAAAGTATTGAATTTACACCAAAAAATATACACCAAAAAATATACACCAAATAAACTTTCAAATTTTAATGTATGCTGAAATAATATAGGTTCCTAAATTAGCATTGTCATAATTATTAGCTATTATAGCTATCGTTTTTTCATAGCTTTGCGTTTTGATTTTGATTCGTGGGTCTTCTTTTTTTAATCTCACTATTTGTTCTAAGATAACCTTGTTTGCTTTTATTTCAATTGGTTATCTTTCAATGTTTTAAAAATAGATTATTTTATTACAACAATAATAACTAATAAGTAACTCGCAAATATTTGTATAATGGGTTATAGCTTTATTTTTATAAAATGTTTGCTTGACTAATCAATATGAAATGAAAGTGTAGGTAGATATGTAGTATGTACCTACTCACTATGTAAATAAAAAGCGTTTCCTATGATATTTTTAATAAATTATTTATTCATTTTATTATAATATTCTTTTTAAACATCACGTTCGGTAGAAAAAAAAGCAAGTTAAATAAATATAATAAAGGTTAGGTTATTTTTAGGTTTAATACCAAAAGGGATTGTCTTAAAAATCTAATAAGTAATACACTTAATATAAATTATAATTAAAACATAATGTACGGTACCCGTTTAATTCGTAACAAAAACTAAAGCTTCAATGTAGGTATACGATTTAATATAACTATACAAGACTGTTTCGCGATTGATCCGTAGTTATAGGTAGGTAGTATTAAATTATAATTTATAAACGAGTTCGTATAATATATATGGTATACGGTAATAATATTATATTATATTTGACGCCTGTCAAGTGTCGCCTTTCTACCCACGAGACAAGGCTCGGGATTAGATGTACGCGTTTATTATAGACACGTCTAATTTTATCCACAATACACTATTTGTATTTTAAATACGCTTTTAATCCATTAACCTGACTACATTAGTTTTCCAGATTATGAATTTAAATAAAATAAATAGTTGTTAATGGTTTTATTAGTTAGACATATCTACAAAAATCTATTTATTTATTTATTTATTTATTGAATTGATTAATGTTCAATTATCTGTGGTTTTCTTATATACTTTCAGATAAGAATTTTTTTTTTTTTTACTTCATATTAATATTATATGCATTTTGAGAAATTCTCACCTAAAATATAGGCATACAAGTGTTCCAGCTGTCAATAAGAAATATATTTAACACAACTTTTTTAATTATAATTATATTTAAATAAATTGGAAGTAAATAATTTTTCTAAAAAATGTTTATGTGTTAACATCAAAATATATTGACTAAATATAGTAAAGTAATATTATATAACATAATAATATTGTTTTGTTCGATTGGTGTAGGTGAAGGTAGTTGCAAATAAATGTAAACCCAGTAAATAAGTGGGTGTGGTACAAAATAACTTTTATTGAAAAAAAAATATATTAAATAAGGTTATAAACGAAACCTAGACTATATTATTATGTCAACGTATATTGTTTGAAAAGTAAAAATTACTTTTGTTTGTCTACGTCCAGACGGTGACGGCGCTCAGCAAAAATGTTACAAGAAACGGTCTTATAAGAAAATAAATTGGAAATTTTAATATTCTTTATATCGAGTTAAAGAATACACAATTCTATAGAGATCATGGTCAAATATTTGAATATTTCTACTGTCTAGTACTCTAGTGACTCGCAGGGGCATAAAATATTCTCTTCTAGTAAGCCATAAAAATAAATAATAAAATAATAACGATAATAAATCGTTTCACAATTTTTCGTAAAAAATAGAATACATTATTTAATAGTATAATATTTGTACTAGGAAATATAAAAAATAATTAACTTTATGTCTTTAATGATATCGTTAATAATTATTTAAATTATCTGTATTTTAAATTAATTTGATTAAAAACTATTCACTTTCCCAATATTATTATGCTATTATATTATACCAATAATGTGTATTTTTCCATATACTTAACATATTATAATATTTCTTGACAAACTAATAGGGACATATATTATAAAACAAAGTTTTTATGTATCTCAAAATTTATTTGAAGGCAAAATATTATTTTTTGGAAAAATTCTAAACACAAACAAAAATAATTTTCCCTACGGTGGTACAGAAAAGTATAATACCATTAACCAAGTTATACTCGTATTAAAGATTCTTGATACATTTTTAAACATAATAATCGCGTGTTGGTCTTGCAATTTACATCAAACATAATTAATTATTATGAGTTATTTTATTGTAAGCTTCATGCATAATTTACAGGCACGAAATTTAACGATACAAGTATATAAGTGATATTAATAATTGCAAGTTCTTTAAAATATTAATTTTTTTATTTAGTTTTTATACTCTTTTTTATAATTTGTATTATTAATTATTCTCAGCGTCCACAATAAAGTAATTTTAAAGTTATTTTTTTTCCAAAATTTTGTGTACATAATCCTTAAAACCATTAGATCTTATTCAATTTTTTATTCTAAATATCTAACTAGTAATAGATTAAATAAGAAATGTACCTAATCAGACTTGAATTTTACAAAATATTGAAAAAAAGTGCATTTTATATTAATACATGTATAATAAATTAAAATTTTACTGCAGAACATTTCTATTACTATTTTAACTTTATTATAAACTTATAAAAATTACAAGTAATATTTACCTATACAATATACAAAACAATGTTTGTTAATATGAATACATTTAAAATTAACTTTATAGATGTGTTATACAATAAGGATGAATAAAGGGCAGAAAAACGACAGATGCATATATCGCGAGAAAAAAATTTAAGAAAATTAAAAATAAATTTATAACTAACATTTAGTCGGTAAACCAAATAAATGAAGTTGTTGTTACTATTATGTTTTTCAATTGTTTTTTTATCACTATAATAGTATCGCTATCAATTATTTTATATACACTGATTAAAGTCAAAAAACAAGGAAAATTCCAATAATTATAATAATTATTAAATACATTAAATAACATCAATGAAGACAAATAATAATAATTAATATTTTTATAAATATTTTGCATAAAAAACTACTTGTGAGACTGAAAACACAACAGTTAGAACTCTATTTCAACATTAAATAAATACTTAATTATATTTTTTTAAATCAATGGTGGGTTCTAATTTAATAGACAAAATAATAATCTCTTTATAGCATAATCCAGAAAAAATATAAATGATTAAAATTAAAATGTTATCATAGATATTTATATTACCTTTGCCTAATTTATTATCGTTAATAAAAAATAATATTAATATGAATGTGGACTACATATTTAATATGATAATGTATTCATGTTTTATATCAGAAAATAATTATCGTTAAGTATTGAAATAATAGTTACATTTTTACAAAAATATTAACACTTTTATTTTACTCATGTTCTATACTTCATAGTTCATAGTTCATATAATTAATATAATATGTAAGTCGACTAATAAAAAAATGTCATTTTTATTTTGTTGTACACTCATACAAAAAATAGTATATTATGAGTAATAGTATATTATGCTTATTATAAATAAGCACTAAGCACTAATTATAAGCACTAACTTATTGTCTAACATAAAATAGTTTAATATTTAATTGAATTACACCAAATTAGAAATTAAACTTGTAATTTTTGAAAAATCTGCAACACGCAATGTGCATGTTCTTAAAAATGGTAAGTACTCATACTTATATTTATTTGAGTTGATCTATAAAATATGATTCATTGAGTGTTCAAAAATGAATTCGATTAATAAATTATAAATATTGACGACATATACTTAATTTAATTTATGTGTACTTATTATCTATTTATCGTTTTTATAAATAAAAATATATTTAAAAACAAACACTAGTCATATTTTTAGTCATAGAAATTTGAGCATGTTTATACATACGTTTCAATGTAATACTAATATGCGGGTATTAATAAAAAGTTGTTTTTTACAACGATTGTACCCATAGTACAAATTAATATAAATTGACACGGTTTATAGGTAATTAATATTTATACATTTAAATGTCTCCGATAGAGGTAAAATGTTATTAAATTTGTGTCATAATAAATAAAAACTGAGATTGATTTAACTAGCAGTTTTCAGAAATATATACCTAATTATTTATATGTTTTATACTTAATTAATTAATAACTAATAATTTTTATTTTGACTGTAAGTACTAGAGAAAAACGTTTTTATTAACTGTCAATTAAATACTTGAACGAAATTGTAAAATAACTAAATAACAATGAATTATAATCATGAATGCAAGATTTCTATTATTTATATATGATAAAAACGTAATGAAAAAACGTTGCTAAAAGGATCACTCTTTCTAACGATTTATATAAATATAATGTATCTATAAGTTTTCCTGTACATCAAACAATAATGATACATAGATATATTATTTTTATTTGAATTCGGGTAAATAATATTTAATAGTTTTCAATAAAAAAAGTTTTATATTTTTATTTTATATCATAATATATTGATATTGGTAAACCGCAAAAGTAAACTGTATAGGAAACAATGTATATTTGTGCTACTATATTTCTTTATCTACTGAGATTATGTTTATAAATCTTAATGAATATTTAACTGTTCGATTCAATACCTACACATTTTTATATTTAGAACCGTTTCTTTTTATTAATATAAATTTCACTTACTTAAAAACTTATACCGAAAGCGGTTTACGTGCGAATGTCACATTATTAAAGTGTCGGAAGACGAAAACATTTTGTTACCAATGTTCAATCAAATTGAATTGATTTTTTTTTTTTTTTATTAAACCAACAAACAACTAAAAAACCCCGATTATTAAATTCACTGTTATTTTCTCCATAACGCGCGAGGCGTTCAGTCATATACTAACAAATCCAAACACACATCAAACGATACCTATGTTACGTACGAGCGTATATATCGTAGTTTAAACCTTGAAAACACGTAGGTGTAGGAAGCGACGGCCTGTGGTGAGCCGATAAAACAAACAGCAGTGAAACTAGGGCACACCGTATTATTTAAATTGTGACAATTTGCTTGGTAGGTACCTAACTATGTTATGATAAGTATGCAAAAAAAAATGGTTGGTAACAGTTGGTATAGAGGTATATATTTCCTATATATAATAATTATTGAAACATATTGCCAGTATATAATGTGTGATATACGAGGTGAATTATTTTATCACTAAGCAGGTATTTTCTCATCGGTAAGTGTGCATGTTTTTGAAAATATATATTTTAAATAACTTAAAGTCAGTAGGCACAGCACAATATTTTCAAAAGAAAAATATTTTTTATAATTTTTAATACTTTTTATTATTGCCGTAATTACACAGATGTATCTAATTAACTATAGATACCTCCTAATGATTGAAAATTCAATTTTATGAATTAAAACCATTAGAAAATTTTAACCATATTCGTTAATTTGTAGTATAATATTACATTGTAAATAGTTTATATGAGTTAAGTGTAGAAATGCAAAAATATTTAGGAATTTAGTGTACGAGCCTACCCTTGTTTGCTCCACATCACGATTGCTCTTCAAATTCTATTAACTTTTACAGTTCTACATATTATATATCAAAACATCGTTTTCAAACACGCACACATTTACTGATAAAAATATTATATATAATATTATGTACGTAGTGTATACATAAACTCTTACATTGATTGTTACATGCACGTTAAGCCTAAATAAATAAATAAATAGTATTGTATATACGTAAAACAAAATAATATTATATTATAATAAGTAAATAATATAGGTAGTTACTATTATATATATTACCTATTTAAGTATAAATCACGTACCTATAATACAAGACGTATAATATTATAATAATATACATTATATTATTATAAATGTTCAACTTTCAGCTAACCGATTTATATTTTACACGTTAAGCATAACATTTTGTTTCATATTTTATTTTCTAGGCGTTCAAAAACATAATAAATGATCGACTGCAGTGAATGTTTTTTTATCTTTTAGTTTATAATCTTACCTTGTGTTTTGTAGATCCGTTGTAACGTATACATAGATAATATGTTTTCAGTCTTTTTGGTAAAATCAAAACAAAATAACGATAAAATTTGTGTTAAAAAAAAAAAAAAAATTAATTTCAGTATTTCTCCTATTCCTAAATGACGGAGACCGACAACACAATATTGTAAGCGTATATTATTACAGCCAAGAAGTTCACGGCGGGTCGGTCGGATGCCGCCGAGCTTGCGCAATCGCAGTCGGCCCTCGAGAAAATCAATATTAGCCGCCTCAACCTTATTGTGTGACCCACACGTATATAGTTATAATGACATATTTTTACGAAATAATAATATGATTCCGGGCCTGGCAGCCCGCACGACGATGATCAAAGTTTCGTAAAAGAGACGGGTACCAGCTTGCGGTTTTCGTTCGCTGTAACCTGCAAGTTTTCAACGATGTCATTTTTTTTTTTTAATTTTTCTCAAAAACCAATGGGAAAATGCCACAAGGACACTAAAAAAGACAACTCGATTTGTAACTATATAAAATATACATATTTATTTGTAAGCGGAGGTGTTGTTTAAAGCTTCCGTGATTTTTTTTGCTACCACAATGTGAAATTATTCAACGTAAAATAAAAAAATGCGTAATTGAATAACCGTAATATAGCTCATACACGAGAAATCGATTAGAATCTAATACCCGTGTATACAAATGCTGTGCGAAACAATAAATTGGATTACGTTTGACACATTTATAGCGTTAACATTAAAATACGATGTACAACACATCTTTATCAATTTAAACTTTAATGTAGTTAAATTAAATATTTGATATATGTTTGGAACAATGCTGAAAAAATAAACTGATTATATACTAGTTATATACATAATATTATTTATAGTTATTTGTTTAATATATATCAGAAAAGTATTAATTACTGCAAAATGTGAATAATGCGTAGGTAGGTTACACTAGCATTATCTCTCGGCCAAATAGTGTACAAACTCTGAGATCTAAATTAAGATGTCCACGGAACGATACTTTATCGAATATTCTTGAAGTTAATCGGTAAAAAGTATATTAAAAGTTAAAAAAAAAAAATAACTTTACTTAAAATTGATTGTATAAAATGTATGACCAATAGATTTATTTTTATTTTTAGTGATTGAATATTATTCGTTAATCAAATTTGGTACATTATAATATTATATTATGTACCTACCTCAACATTTGGTCAATACTTATTGAATATTTTTGTGAGTTACAATATTTATGTCGAGAGAAATTTGATTTATTTATGTTATGTATTTTTCCTGTAAAGTAGAAGATAGTTACTAGGTTGATTAAGAGATTGCGTGCCATAATATACGTCATCGTCATAGACATCAACTTGATTCTTAAATAGCTAGAGAGCCTTTATAATATATATTTATTATACAGGCTCTCTATATATATGGCTATATGTTTTATGATTTTATGCAGGGGTGGCTTAAGGCGTAGGCGATGTAGGCACAAGCCTACGGCGGCATTAAAAATATTATTTTAAAAGGCGGCATTTTTTGACATTTGATTAGTATACAGGGGCGGCAAAATTAAGTTTTGCCTACGTATAAACAATCACTAGAGCCGGCCCTGATTTTATGTGTAATTTAATGTTGTTTTAATGTACCTACGTAATTAGTATTGTTAATTTTTTTGTATTTTAATTAACAATAATAATAGTATTGAAAAAAAAAAAACAAAAACAAAGTAAATATAGTTTTAATGTCGTGGTCACGTTTTTGTGTATAAAATGTATACAATAGCAAATACCAATATTTAATATTTGAGTGGATATCCAAATTTGATAAAAATATCAATCGACATTTAAACATCAGTTATCGAATAAGTTAGTACCTACTATCTTTATAGTAACTACAATACGCAGTTGAAAGTTTATATAAAATATACGTTTACAACACCAATTTGATGTCAGGAAATACCATACAGTACCATAACCATAAGTTTGAATGTTTATTCAAAATATTAAATTTTATTTTTTGTATTTATATTTTATATTCTGAGCGGAATTTTGTGTTTCTATTGTCTTTATAGTGATTTGTGTGTGTGTGTATATATATATATATATACAGTATACACATTTGCGGTGGTCATTAACTTTTAGAACAGTAATAATACTTCAATCTTAAATTCTAAGGATAGTAGGTATCTACTAATTAATAGAATTTAGTCGATACTAGAGAGATAAAAAGTAGGTAAAAAAAGTCGAGGAACTCACTCTGCTGTTTATGGTAAGTGCCGATTATTTATTGTTAATTATTAAGTTTGAATAGCTAATGTATTAGTTTTGAGTTCATTGATAAACAATTGAATATACGAAAAACGATTCTGAATGGAGACGGTCTGCCATTCTATAATTCTATTGTTGTTATATATTTAAAATATTTTACACATTGTGCTACCTAGCAATAAGCAACTTAAGATTCTGAGAGGAGCGATGAATTTCTATTGATTTTAAAATGGTGTGTTTTTTTGTTCTTTTAATCACTGAGGGTTTGTTATTAGTTTCTGATAACAAAAATATAAACAAGATAAATAGAAACTTAAATCTAGTTTGCACAATAGAAGTAAAAATTAAAACTTGAATTCACAATATTTTTCAAAATAAACGAATAAAAAATAAGAATTTTTTAAGCAAATCTTATTTTCAATTAAATAAATTTTTTTTAAATTTTTTTGGTAATCGAAGATTATCTCAGAATCGTTTTTAAATAAATAGATTTTAAAAAATGTCTATAAATATTAAAAAAAATTATTCTGAGTACTAATATAAATATTTGGTGAAGATTTCAATTTATTGTTTCCGAATGTTTGTTATTCGATTACTATAAAAGACATAATCGCTTTTATTGAATATTGGTTGTGCGTACAAATTTTCGTTTAGTGAAAATATTTTTTACTAATCAACAATAATTGTAAAAAGATAGTCAAGTGGATACCACATTAGGTATCTAGTAGATTACTGACTTACTTTTATTTATATTTATACTTTATACATGAATTTAATTATGTATTATTGCATACAAAAAGATTCTGAGCGGAGACGATTTATCATCCTATATAGTGAGATATAATATTATACCAGTTTAGTGGACTATATTTCATGAAATGTTTTTTTGATATAGCTATTAAAGTAATTCATTTTACTTTTATTATTTCAATATGTTGATATATTTTTTTCTGAAAATATTGCACTTATTATATTGTTATAATAGTTTATATTTAATATTTAAATCGTAATTATATTAACTTATATATTTATATAATATAACCGAACCTAACTTATATACCTACCCGATTCAAAACTTAATATTATATTTTTATAGATAACTATCATAAAACAGTGAAAATAGATAATAATATATTAGAAGAAATTTAAAATATCATTGCATAAAATAGAATTCATAATAATATAATATAATATGTTAAAGTTCGTACCGACGAATAATGTTTTTAAATTATAATAAACGTGCAATGTGCATCCATTATATTCATTATAATCATCAGGTAATAACATAAATAATAGTTGACTAATATAATAAAAAATATACTATATATAGCCTTTAATCGAATAATAAAATTGTCTTTCTTTGTGATATTGATTCAGTTCAAAAGTTAAGATGTGACTTCGTGTATATTATGTTTCTTAATAACGTTTACTAATCGCATTACCTACTCCTATAATGAAGGGTGTTTATAACGTTATATATAAATTAATAAATAAGTAAATCTGATGTACAATTATTTACTTATTACTTATAATTCACGAATATTTCAAAATAAAAGCAGTGAGTGTGAAGTAAGATTATTAAGTTAAATAATTAATACTTAGGAGAGAAATTTAAAATAATTGCTGATTTAAATATTTAATTTAAGTAACCCGTACATTTCGTGTAATTGATAACGTGGCGAATATACAGTTAGGTAATCCATATATTTACACGAACAAAATATGAGTAGAGGATCAGAATAATTATTATTCATAAGTTGTTAAACATCTGACATGGTTTATAGGTACTTCATTAATATTATTAAACTTCTCCAATTTATCTAAAAAATATATAAACTTTATAGTCTCTATGTATATTACATAAAAATAAATAGAATTAATAGCCATAAACCAGGTGATAAGTATTAAGTATTAATTTAAAATTAGGTGGGTATTTAGCCTACATAATTTCCCATTTTTGTAATTATTTTAATATTAAAAAGCGTCAGTAGCTGTGCGTTTTTTTTTTAGATTCTGATTAGAGACCCAGTTTTCTAATATTCGACTAAATCGGTTTTGTTTTATTTTGATGAAATTGAAAAACAAATATTTGTAGATAGATATTTGAAATTTTCATAAAATATTTATATCAGAATTATCTACACATAGTATGATTTTCTGAATATTCTGAATGTTTTTGAACTATTTATTATGGACAACAATTTGAAGATTTTTAGATTTTTTTTTATAAATATAAACAAAAAATTTTCCCTAAGGCGAAAAGCTTCGAAATTTAATACCAGGTTTTTCATAAGTTTTTCATTTACTATTTAAAATTAGTGATGTATTAATTAGTATTGACTCAAAAGATAATAAAAGTAATACGAGCATAATGCGTACCAATATGGTATAAATATATTATATTATTTTAATAGTTAAATATTAATATCAATATTATATTTATATCTATATGTATTTAATAAAAATAACACAAGCATCATGATGGGAACCAATATCGTATAAACAAATATAATATATATATATACTATTTTAATAGTTAAATATTAATAATAGTATAATAAATGCAATATTTTCGGACTTGACTTCCGATTTTATTTTAAAATAACTTACCGAAATACTAACAGTAAAATAAATATCAATATAAAAATACACATTATAATGAAATGTACTTAGTGGTATAGACTTATAGGCTGACTTGCTGTCACTATTAAGAATCGTTTTTCGTTTGCAGTGATATAATATGTCATATATATATATTATATATTTCAAGGGTGGTCAAACTTTTTTTAGTTACGATCTACTAAAATATACTTCACCTTTGAGGATCGACTTCCATAGAAAATTTTTTTTATTATTAAATAACTTTAATTATTAAGAAACATAATATTCCGTGGCCCTAAAAATAAATACTAACATGATCGACTTTGAATTTGTCCGCGATCAACTGTTTGGTCACCCCTGATATATATTATATCATTAAATTTAAATTTAACACATCCATAACAGTTTCAATTTTACATCTACTATACAGCAAAGCGGTACCCATTTGCCAACTTTTTTTTTATTAATCCTGGTTTTTAACCAGGATTTTATATCTATTGGAAATTTTCACCATTGATAATATAACTTGGATATTTCGGTACAAGATATAAGAGATTCAGTGAGTGAATTATACACAAGCAATATTATTATTATTATTTTTTTTTTAACTATTTAAAGCTATTTAAAAAACTTGCAATAATAAAAAAATATTGGTCCCTCTTTTTGTTGTACAAATGTTTGACTTTGTTTACCTGTATTTCTGATGGTATTAAATGTCTGTGTACCACATTTCATGTCAATCGGGCCCCTTGTGTGGTTAGGTTTGTTTGCCTGCAGTATTTTTTTTATCCGTTTTATGTATAGGTTATGATTATAATATTATAAATTGATAGTCCTACAATATTTTGTTGTGTTTGTACTTTGTAGTCATTAATATTACAAACACGAATAACTACAAAACATACTTTTTAATTTATATCTACATCCTTTTCGTTTTATTTTAAATTAAGTAAATGGTTACATTATATTATATAATAGAATTAAAACAACATGTCATATTAATGTATTTTACACTAATATTTTACTAATGAGTTACGATATACAATATTAAATAATACGATACAAATTGGTTTAAAACTACATTATACAATTAAAATTAAAAATTTGTAAATTATTTTAATTAACATAATATAATGTTAATGGTACACATTTTTTACTATATTAAAAATTATAAATATAATTAAGTACTTGTCGGCTGAAATGCAATTGTTGGCCTTTGATAACGGTTCGAATAGTGCTGAAATTATTAAAATAAACACGGTGAGTGTCTTTTAACATTATAATTTGGTTTTTAATTACCTATGTCTTCGTTTAATCTAGACCATCCTATTCGTTCTGCTTTATTTTCATTAATTAACCAGTGTGTGAGTGGTTTAAAATATTCAATTAAAGGCCGTGCGTCAATTTCACTCGTTTTTCCTCCGGTAAGGATTTTAATAACTTGTGGCCATGGTTTTGAATAGCCCATTGACATTATTTCACTAATAGAAGACAAGACATAATAAATAGTGAAATTATTGAGTTTTATCAGACTTTTTTTTTATTTTAAACCAGTACTCGTTTTAACACCGTGGATGAGAATGAAAAAAATTTAATGTGAGAATTTATCAAAACAACTATAGTTTTATCGTATACATAATGATTTTAACGACTAGTTTCCGAGCTATAACAATTAATAATAATGGTCTTTGGACTAATTGCACCTCTGTATATTCTGGAGACTGCAGAATAGATCGTTTAAAAAGACACTTGTTGTAGTGATAATACAGATGAGATTAGATTTTTTTATATAATATATACTGTAATATATATTATGACATAATATTACTATGTATATAAGTAAAAAATAAAAGTATATTTGTATTTTTTTACTATATATCAATATATCATGTACATTTATATCGGTATTTGTTTTCTTATCGTCAGTCAGATTTAAAATCATCCGTTATAAAAACATAAATCTGCTTGAGTTTATTTTAAAATTTAATGCATTTTTGCAATTTTTAGAGGGTTTTAAGTTATTTTAATTTTGTTTTGTCAATTTCTTCTTGAATATTTCTAGGTGGTATACTTGTAATATTTCTGCCTGGAAAATCAAGCTAACATTTCGTCATTTTTAAAACGAATATACCAATTTTCTATTTGATATTTAATTACATTTAAAACAATAACGCTTTCCCACTGTACTAGCAACATTTCAATTTATTTTACTATAGGTCAAATAACTGAATGATAAATTTTGGTTCTTACCTCAATATTCGACCAGCTTCTCTTGAACGGTATATGTCACACGTGTGTAATGGACCAATATGTCCTGCTGCTGTACATAAGGCTTCATGTATTTGAAACTGCAGAATTATACTAATGAAAAATCTGAAATATTTGATAACTTAAATTAAAATATTTAAACGATATTTATTGTTATATTATATTATAGAAGTATAAATTATGTTGAAACTTATGTAACTATATGAGCATTTTGGAATAACAGCTGATTTAATACGCGAAAAAGTTCAATAAAAAATTATATTAAATATGAATCATACATTTTTATTTACCAATTCAATAGTACTTTTTTATAATTGATAAACTGTTGAATTTTTATTTTATTTTATTCATTTATGTAATTATTAGTTATTTATATTATGTACCTATATTATTCAATTATTGTATATATTAGGTAGGTATGATATTTTAGATTTTGGGTGAAGTGATGATGATATATTTAGGTTACAATGATGAATGTTGAGGTTGTTTTTTTTACATTTTTACCATCTTTTTTAAAGTAGGTAGTAAAAATGTATCATTCTTTAACTTTGCTTTTTCTTTTAACAGATCAAATATTAATAGTAGGTACTTAGAGAGTTTAAAAGTAAAAATTAATTTTTAGCAAACAAATAAATTAGTTTAAAAAATAACGGATAAATAGTATTATTTTGTTGTACATAATTAAAAATGGAATAACTAGTTATATGACAATATAATTTTAGATTCTGAACGAAGTGATGAATGTATTGATTTTATAATGATGAGTATTTTTTTTTTTTTTGAGTCTGTGTACAGCATAACTTGTCGAAATAATGCTTCAATTTCTAACTTCGGGGGTGGTTTTTTAAGTATAGTTTATGAAGTTTATATTTCGATTTGTATAACAAAATTGCAACGCGCAGTCCATTAAGTATTATATCTGTGCATGGAAATTTCAAATTTATTTTTATATTACTTCCTTTAAATGCAAAGTAGAACTTAGGGTATCTGTATCTTTATAATATAGTACACAAGATGCATTATGCTAACAAAAACTAGAGTATCCACAACTAAAAGCAATCCAAAATTAGAAAAAAACCAGAATTATAATACAACTATTTTTGAGCTTTTTATAGCTTTATTCAGTTAGGTGTTTTACTTACTTTATATAAGGAGTATCAGCAATCACATGGTACTTAGAACCTGGATCGAAATCATTTTCATCCCTGGCTATGGGTGGAATGATTCCTTGATACAATAATTTTAAATCCCACCAACGAGCATTTAAATTGTTTATGCCTTTGGAAAAAACACTCCATCGCCACTATAATTTTACATGTATATGTCAAATATAGGCAAGAATGAGTAAAAAAAAAAACAAAATGAGTATGAGTATCGCGGTTGTAAAAGTATTCAAATTATTTTTAAATATTTAAATATTTATGTACTTTTTATACTTTTGAAAGTGATTAAGAATAAAGAATTTTAAATAATTTCTCAAATTATTTGTATTTAAAATCAAATACTTATTTTTAAATTCTTTTTTTTAAGTCATATCTCGTATTTTGTATTTCCAATTAAAAAATATTAATAATAATTAAAAAAATTATAAATTGAGAATGAATGTGTGATTTTAGTCAGAAAATATAATCTATATTCTATATACAAATATAAAATAATACAAATTTGTCAGAAAATTAATTCAAATTGGTAAGTGATCTTTTAATTAATTAAAAATATGAAATTACTATAAAAAACTGTTTTGATGATTTATAATATACAAAAAAAGTGTTATTGAAAAATGTTAAATGCATCTATAAATATTTTTTTTAATTACCTATTTATTTTTTACCTTTTTATTTTTTTACCGAGTATTCAAATACTTTTTAAAATAAGTATATAATTTAAATTTGAATACTTTTAAAGTTTTAAACAGTATTTATTACACGACTGCCTACTAGTCTTTGAAATACTAAGATATACATACTAGAGACTATAACTTGTTATGCTAAGTATATTAACCTAACCTAATATAACAAATTAGATGTGTGTTTACATCTGTATAAGTGTTTTGACTGTTTTGAGTCGAAAAATAATATTTTGTGGGAACATTTATCAGGTATTAACTTACCTTACTTACCTTGTGATGAACATGTGATGATTAGATCTAGATGGCTATTGCCTATTAGAATCATAATAAGTTATACCTAGACGTTCTAGATAACACTCCTTAGAAAATTACCATTTACAAAGTAATCTAGTTTAATCGTTTTTTTATTTTTATAGAAACATTTTTTTATGGTACCTACATACAATTGTCTAGCATTATTATATATTTTTATCAGAATTACTTACCAAATCAACTGAATAGGCAAAAGGTAGATATGCAATTTTGTCTAAAGCCATTTCCATTAAAAAGTCTATTTGATCTTCTGCAAAAAAAAAAATAATAACATAATTCATAAATTATTTTGATTTAAATTTCAAGTTTCAATCACACCATAGTCGTCAGTTATGTTGTTTAATAGTCCAATCCTGTGTAAATGCCGTGGTGTGGAAATAGAAAGAATAACTGCATCACTCAAAGCTTCATGAAAACCTAAATATATTGATTTGCTTGTAATCGATCTAATTTTGAATAAATGTAATAATAAAATATTAGTAGTTGGTATCTACCAGGATTTGCTCCTTCTTTAAACAGCAGTGGCTGATCAGAATAATGGAGATAATATTGAATATGTGCCATTTCATGATGTGTCGATAATAGATCATCCATTGAAACTTCAGTGCATTGTTTTATTCTATAAACAAAAATAAAATTTGAATCATTATTAACAATTTATAAAAATTGTGTTCAGGTCACCTACTTGTTTTTATATAATTATTTTTTTAATTTTATTTATTATTTAATTATTGTAATAATAGATGTCAAGTGGAATAATTCTCATACATTTTTACATATTATATTAATAACTGTATAGAAAATAAGATAATATTCTTTAAGTTAAATATCTTAGTAAATATAAAATTTTAGTAAAATTTAACTGTATTTTAAAGGTAGATAGTTTAATTGTCTATTCCGAGTTACCGACTAGTTTTTTTCAACTATGGAATATGTAACTCTAATAATAAGTAGTAATGAAAGTTTACTTTTATTCAAGTAGGTAGATAAATTGTATTAATTACTCATACCTTTTCAATCTTGAACTTTTGAATATATTTAAAAATCCACCAGCAAATGTCTACGTATTATCATAAAAGTTTATGTCATTAAAAATTATTACTTTTATTATTAAAACATTATAAAATAAAATATTATAAAATTATTTTAATTTAAACACAAAATAAATATAAGTGGATCACTTTTTAAATAAAAAACACATAGAATTAATTAGGCAGTTGATTAATTACAATTTGTGGTTTTATAATATTTTTTACCTGTAATCATATTTATTACAAAAATCCCACGCAGATGCTTTGCACGATACTGGTCTATTTGTAGGCTTTTCCAAAATTGAATTATGCCAAAACTCCACTGGCATCGCTTTCAATCCAAGTGATGTGAAAAATTCTTCAGAAATTTGGAACATCCTAATATTATGTAGGTAATAGGTATATTGTAAATGTATAAATTATCTGTTCTTTTAAATAAAATGCTTACATTATTGTTATTATTATATTATGTCGTGTAAAATGTAAGTAGATGCGAGGTATCTATAAATTATTATTTTTACTCTCCAGTGAACCTACCAAGCATAATGTTTTATGAAACTTTCTTTTACTTATACTCACCATACTAAGGTATAATAAAAAATAAATATCTATATAGTCATATTTTTTAGAAGATAAATAATCGAAATATTACTTCTAAAATAAAAAGTGTCTTGAGATAAAAATAATAAAATAAAATAGGTAACACTATAAAAAAAACCTCACATCATTATAAAAACAGTATATTTATCGTTCCCTTCAAAATCTAAATTTTAGGTACCTAATTGTATGAATCGATATTTGGTAACATCTGTATAATGGGTTGAATATGAATATATGATAATCTATAGTCACATAGAATCATGGAGGTTAGAGTGCATAAAATATTGACCGTAATGCTCTTATCCCCTTAACAAAAGCGTTCTTCGATATCTGTCACGTATAAAATAAAATATAGATAGTAGGTACTAGGTAGGTACCAATTTAATTAATAACTTTAAACGTACAATTAAAATAAAGTGATCTATTGTTTTAAAAAAAAATCAATAAATTCCTTGTTATACTATAAATAACAATACTGAATTGTGCATGGTTCATATTATTACGTATATATTATGGCATTTTATACGGGACTATGGGATATGATCTGAGTTATATGAATTTTTGAATTAAAATTGTTTGTGATTGTTAAGTTTTTGTGCTTTGAGTTTAAGTTTATTTGAAAAAAACCATATCAAATTATTGCAGTTAGGTTTACCTAACAGAACAATACGAAAATGTTTACTTTATTTATTTTAATATACTTAATAAATAACAGATTAATTTATGACTTAGTATAATGCCTAATTAGGTTTATCACGTCGATGTACGTATCTACATAATTGAATGGCCAAAAGAACAGTAGGTCCTATTGATTTACGAGTATATCTACTGTACATGTTAAAACTTTATGTACACAGGATTTACATTTACACGTTGTAGAGGGTTTATTTTGACTTTGATTAGAGTAAAAGTTAAATGGATTTTTCAAATTGGCATCTACTCCGATTTTATTGAAAAATGTGAATAAAATAGTAGCACCGAAATGCGTTAAGTATTATAAGTAAAAATGTAATGTATGTCACTTATTATTTATGTCAAACTATGTGATAAGGATAGCGACAAATAAATTGCATACTTACAGCAAGTTTTAGCTGTATAATATAAATATAATTATTAATCAATAAGTTATTTATATACATAAATAATATGTATACGGATTCGTTTATTATTTAGCTACCTATATTCTATATTGATCAGCCTTGCCACATTTGGTTTTGATATTTATTTTCTGGCTTATTAACTAGGTCCCAGAGTTCAGACATTGACATTCTCAGGAATTAACAATATAATCATAGTGAATAGAATAAATATTGACTTTGACTGAAAACAGTAGTTTTAGTACGTTTATTTGGTGTAAATTTTCTAAACTAAAAATATAACGATTTTGAATAAAAAAATTAAAAAAACTTTGAAACCCAAATAAAATTGATGTATATTATATATATATATATTTTTTTTTGTAAGAGTTATGTTTAGTTAATTTTTATGTTTTTATTACAACCACTGTTTTCGAAATATTTAGATTCTAATTTACTAAATTTGTATTTTATAGGTGAGGTCTAAGTGATGTATGTTTAACGTATAAAATACAACTAAAAATGTTTAGTATAATAATATCATAGTCAAAAATTAGATTGACCTGTTCATAATTTGATAGGTAGGTATATTTGAAAAATAAAAAATGTATTTAGGTCATTCCGCTATTGTTGTTTGTTTAAATGTATTAATTCTAATAATGTATAATGTATATATTACTTTAAAGGCGTGTATCCTTGGCGTAACATTTCACCGGAAACATCAATACGTCTTTTCTTCGGAAATGGAATCACTAAGTCTATTATGTTTTTCCAGTTTTGTGCCCACATGTTACCTTATCGAAAACATAGAACTTCTTTACATACATTGTAAATTATAATGTTATAAAAATGTCAGAAAAAATAAATTAGAAAAATATAAAAACAGATTTTTTTCAAAACTGTTTAATTTAAAGTGCACAATAGTGTAGTTTATGTTGTATCTATTGTACGAAGTATTTACATTTGAATATAATATTATTTAATTTATATTTGTAAACCATTTGTGGAACAATATATTATAATACTAAATTATTATTTTTAATATTTTATGTATTATATTATTTAATTTGTGTTGTATGATACCTACCTAGTAAATGCGCTGGAATTGGTCCATCGATTCGAACCCTACGTGTACCATAGTGAGAAACTAATTTTCGCCGAACGTAAGAGTGGAGGTGTTTATAAATTGGTTCTATGGCTGTCCACAAATTTTCAAGTTTTGCTTTAAAATTTGCATCTTCATACATTGCAATTTGTTGTTGACCCGCATCATCAAACCCTACAGTCACAAATAAAAAAGAGTGATCTTGCTGATAGGACAATGTTTTAGCTGCAGTATATTTTCGTGTGTAGTAAATATAGAATATTATAACATCATGTTAACAGGTACTACAAAATTATGAATTATAATATTTAAAATTGTTCCGGTTATTTTATTTTTGTTCACTTTTAAACATAGTATTTATTAGTAAACATAGCGCAACTAATAATTCATCATTATTATTTTCAATAATTAAAAATATCATAGTACCTACCTATTGATCTTGCTGCTTCGTTAACCAATTCCATATATTTTATGTATTTAGGTCGAATTTCATGTCCAATATTATCTCTCCATGAACGCCAGGTGTACAATAGCTCTTCAAAATCTCTCGAGTTAGCCATTACTCTTACTAAATCTTTTTGTATTTTTTTTTTCAAAATTACCATATTACTTTGCACACGACTGTTTATTATATAATATAAATAATGAATTATTAATTATTGATACCTGGTTCAAGACTTAGTTCACAATACGATGTCAATCTATAACTGAATGGGCATATTTTCGCTTTAGCATAAATATCTTTCATTTCATTTAAAATTGAATGCATCTATAAAACGAGAAAAGATTAATGTCTACCTTAAATAGTAAAGTAATAAAGTTATAGTTGATTACAAACATATTCATATTGTATAATCATATTTTGTTTTGTGCCTGCTTTAAGTATATATGAAAAACTATAAACCTCACTCCCAAGTATGTATAAATATTTTTTTTTATTAAAGATTATGTAGCTTGATATTTAATTGTTAAGCGTTTCGGTTAGTGGATGAAACATCTAAATAAACTATTTATTAACACAATCGTATAATAAAAAAATTCTTGGAAATTAGAATTTCAACTGTCTATAAAAGACACTATTATTCAAAATTCTTAATTTGTGTTAGAAATGAAAAATTGATGATATCATCGTATTTAAAAATAATAAATATAAGCACATACCTATATTTTATTGGATTGCTAATAATAATTTTATAATAAATAATCTACTAACTTATCCCATATGAAAACCTAAATTTGAAAAGACATCTGCTTTTTAAATGATTTGATGTAAGCAATTTTAATGAAATTTTTAAAAGAATTAAAATTTTAAATTCTAAATGTTTTTAAATACTAAAATACATACTAATTCAAAGTATCTTATAACAGTAATTCCATGAACTCTAAAATTTAATGACTTCTATTTTCTAAGTAGATCATATTTATTTTGTCTTAATTATGATTTATGAGCATTTAGTTCCTTTAATTTTACTTTTTTAACCTATTTGTGTTAAGTAAAATAAACTTAGTATTAAATTTAGAATAAAATTTTTCTTTTTAATGAATATTAATGTATGTATATAAGTATATTATATTTATGTATAATATATAGATATACCTACTTGATTTAGTTTCGAATCTGGTACATTTGATTGGCCTTTCAATGCCAAAATTTTAAGTTGTCTTTGGATAATAGGATCAGATATATGAGTCCACATGAAATCAGAAGCTTTTCTCCAAGATACTCTATTGAACTTTGAGTTCAATTTTTGTTCATCTATCTTTATAATAATAAAGTTCGAAAATAATAAATATAAAATGTATTATTATTACAATAGTAAATATGGAAATACCTACCAAACAAATAAATAAAATACATCATTTACAAAAGGAAAAAACAATTATTTAAATTTATTACCAAAACCACCATCAAAATTGACGATGATAATCACTCCAAAACGTGATTCATATATTGATTTATATATATTATAGTAGGACTAGTAGGTACATGGTACATACCTTATACCTTATACTATTATTCTAAATTGTTAGTAGACAACCACCATTTAACAAATGTTTTATCTATATCGTTATTTCAAAATTGAAATTCAAAAATATTTTAATTTTTATAGATTCACCATTTGTTTTTTATTGTATTCCGTTATATTTGTTGCGTATGTCCACTGTGCCATTGTCACTCTATTGCACGAGGCTACTGCTTCATTTTCCCATTCACGAAGAAATTGTGAAGCTTCTTCCATGTTAGTATTAAACCCCTAAATATTTAAAGTTGTTTTACTATTTCATAAATAATAATTTAATATTTAAAATGTAATTTGATTTAATAATAAGAAACTAATATGCAGTGTTAATAGTTGATATTTTATCACAACAAATATTTTGTTTTATACAAAGATATATATAATAACGTTTTATTCAGATAATAAAATAGATAAGTTTAATTTTTAGTTTATTAATAATCAAAAATACATATTATATTATTATTTATTATAGGTAAATATTAATATTTTATTTACGATTTACCTATAATAAAAATATTTTAGTCAGCTTCCAAGATAACTTGATGAATTAAATTCACTTTTACTTACTTTTTAAAAGTATGACTTATTTATTTATACTACTATTTAATTAAATTATTACTTATTGGATCCAATTAATCTACAAAATTGTCATAAAGAAATTAGCCTTGAATTAATATAATACATTACCAATTCTTTAAGGTCAAAACATTTACCAATATACCTAATATCAATACATTTTGCTTAAAAACGTTTTTTTTTTTATATAAATGTACATATATTTAAAATTGTAATTACATTTATATATTTGTAAACACTTATTATTTTAAAATAGTGTTTATTATTTTTAATTATTTAACGATAATTCAAAATTGTTTATAAATATTGTATATTATAATATGTTTTTGATCAAATTTATTTAAATAAATTTATCTGGGTTTTGGATATGACTAATTTTCAACAAGATAAACATTAGATATCCCGTACCCAATTGTCGGGGTTATATAGGGCAGGACAAACTTACGGATTTGTCAATTTAATACATAGAAAAATATAATATGATAGTAATAATAAATGTTAATACAATTATAGGCTTATTTTCAAAATAAGATAAACGTATTGTAAAATATTGTACAGACGTTTACGGTTTACATAACTCATGCACTAGTAAAATTTAATACTCATACCTACCTATTGCATTAGTATTATTAATTATTAAGAAATGTAATAAACATAAGTAATTAATATTAAATTTGTTATAAAACATTTTTGTTCAAAAAGCCATAATTCCTCATACTTAAAATTTAATTTAAATGTCCAGAAAATGTAAAGCTTATGCTCCTCGATTTTTTTTTTTTTTTATTGATATTGCGTCTATGTCAAACAATATTTTTATAGAAAAGATAAAAGATAAGAAGTTAATTTGTTTCTTATAACTATTATAAGGTATAGGTACCTATTTCAACATAGTTAAAAATTCATAAAGAAAATAATATTAACTAATTAGGTATATATTTTCACATTAAAAATTAAGATCCAACTAATATAAACCATATTATTATTTTTATTAGTATAATATAATATTAAATAAAAAAATATCTGGATATATTATCCATAATAATGATGTATATTATATTTACTATTTATTATATCAATAATAAATAGTAAATACATTATGCGTCAAATTTTCTATTTATATTAAGTAAAAATAAATTAAAAATAGCTACCTGTATTTTTGAATAATCTAATTCCAGAGAATATTGTATGAAGTATACTGCAAAAACTAAAATAGTCTTCATTGAAAAAATAGAGGTTTTCATTTTATCCTTTAAGTGTTATAGATAATTTTATCTTTAAACAATAAATTTATGAAACATAATATGTTATAGCCGTTATAGGGAAATATGTTTTTTACTTGGTTATAATTTTTTTGAACTAATGTTTAAATAAGTTTTTATTTGGTTAAAAAAAAAATAGTTAAATAGCTGTCTTGTTGTCTTGTATAACTTTTCCATAAAAAAAAAAAATAAATACACACTTATAGAAAATGCACAAAATATTAATTTAACTATTTTCACTAAAATTAATTAAATTACACCGAACAACGTATGTATGTCCTATTTGGATCACAAATGGCAACTGTCAAAGGAGAATTATTTGAACGTATTTCTTCAGGTTTATATTGTAATAACTTGTATTGTGATCATCATCTGTAACGGGCAACAATTACATTCTATACCTTCACCATTTTCGTTCGTTGTTTAATTTGTGCTTAAATAGTTTTAAACACCTAAAAAACAAATTGTGTTATATTTTGTTTCAAATAATTTGTTTTCACGATTATACAGTTGATCTTTAAAAAATAAATGTTGTCGAAACTATATTTTATTATTTAAATATACGTTAGGCTGTATCAATGATATATTGATTTGCAAGATAAACTTAGCCAAGTTACGTTAATAAATACATGCACAATATGTTAATATAGTCTCTATAATATTAAATTACATCAAAGTTTTGAATCTAAAATTGGACTGATAAAATTCTTGTACCTACTTCTAATTCTAAAACATTAATGTTTTATGGAAACATATTATTTTAAAGCTCGGATAAACCTGCAGTTGGCCCGTACACATTTCGGCTTTCACCATCATTATACAGTAATTATAAACAACTGGGTTATCACTGAGGTACAACAATAGTTAATAACAATCTCGGTACTTATTGCACAATGTGTTTAGTAAATAACGATAGTCATAATAATTTTGATTTGATGGAGTAGGTATAATCATAAAATATCATAATGTATACCGACCAAATATAATTTAATAATTGTTCTATTCGGACGTGCATTAAAACAATTACCAAACCGTGTCTATTTACGACTTGATAGTTATTATAGACAGCGTGTCTCATTTTTCTTGTCATAAATAAAAGATAGATTCAGATGATCAAACCACAGAAAAAAATCTAAATACATCATGTTTATGAATTAATTTTTATTGTTTTTAAATATATGTCATAAACACAAAACAATAATAACATTTTCTATTTTAATTCTTATTTTTACCTACTATAACATAAATGGATTTTGTAAAAGACGTACATTTTCATATAATAACTATTTTTACTGTCCTAAAAAGCGATGATAGATAAAAAAAAACATATATATAAAATACACATCATTGTAAAATCAATACATTCAGTTGCTTTAAATGCTCTGCTAAAATCTAAAATTAAGGTAAACGAGAATTTTACAGTTAACTAATTTTCAACAAAATTGAATTGGTTCTTTATTTTGTAATAATTAAAAAACGAATGATCCTAGTAGGTAACTTGAAATTCTCATCAAATGTTGATATTATTATTGTTTATACGTGGAATAATTTTAAAAATATTTTGATTTTTTTTTTGTGCTTTTCGTAGACAATTGAAATTTACTTTTTTTTTTAATTGTCAATAATACTTCCAAAAACTTAAAATTTTAATATAAAGGTTCTTCATGAATTATTCATAATATAAAAATACATAAGCACATTTTTTTACAAGCATTTGAAGTTGAAATTTGATAAAAAAAAAAAACATAAAATTAAGAAAATTTGTAAATAATTTTGTAGATAAAAATTTATAAAATGTTCAATTTCTATAGGTTAGGCTTAAAAACTTATAGTCTCATACAGTTATGTGTTCATATTGAAATTAAAAAATTTACGAAATTTGTAATTACCCTTTATACAGGCACATAGGTATGAAGTTTAAATTTAAACGAAATTACGTATTATTTTATTTTATGTATTACTTAGTACGTAGTAATTATTACGTATTATTATAATTATTTTATTAGAGTTAAAAAACATTGTACACGGAGACTTCCAATTGTTATTGTGCAGTATAATAAGGATTTTAGTATTCGCAATTTCATTTTCAAAATATTATGTAGATTAATTCTAAACTATTACTACGAACTTATTCATACTGTTTTCGGGTATGGTGTTATTGACTCAAAGCTAATAGCAATAATATAGTATACGGGTATAAATATATACTATTATTAATTATAATAGGTGATTAAATATTATTTAAAAATATGTATACCTTTCAATATGATTAATATGAACCGCCCATTTTGCTATCAAAGTAATTATTTCTATTTCTTATGGTTTCTTATTTTCAACCACACATACTGTATTTTATTTTTTTAAATACCCTTGGATATAAAAATATTTTTTTTATAAATTTACGTATAAAGTTTTAACCATTAGTACATAAAATATATTTTGTAGACAAAGAATTTTCAAATTTTTGTTTAAAGTTTATCGACTGTAGGTACACTATTGTGCCTATAGTGCATTATAACAATTGTATATCAATACCACAGGATATTGATCATTTTATTTTTGAAAATAAAAAAAACCAATGTAGCCAACAAAATTATTAATACTTTTTCATGTATAAATAGTATAATAGGTTCAATAATCTCTAGGCCCTGTAAATATTTACAAATAGTATAATTATTCATTAAAATGTATAGGTATTTTATTGGCGAAAATTACAAATTAGATTTCACACTACTTACCTATCATTATTATTATTATAATTATTATTTTTTTTTTTGTTAAATTTGAGTTTGCATACACTCTAATTAATAGACGACAGATATACCACCGATCGTTAAATTAGGTGAGGACAGATATGTTTGTTATCATTTTCATAATATTATAAACTATAAGTAACCTGAAACATACTTATTATAGTTATATGACATTGGATAAATGTGGCGGTCAACACTTATTTTTTTTATCATTCATCTGATTACTTTTCAATATACACGAGCAAATATCGAACCCGTATAGGTACGTGGTTTACCTACTTCTCCTTGCTTATAATTATTGCAATAGGTAGTACCTATATGTGTGACTGTACAGGACACGAGCCGTCTCGCTATTTGCTCACGCCGGTGAAATATATATGCAGTTTATGCGTCGGGTACTTGTATTATTATTATAATATACTTTTGAAATCAACGAAACGATAATATTTTGTACATTAGTAATTACCTTTGTGACAGTAAGCACAAGTTGACAGTTCGTAATTTTATTTATTTTTTTTTAAATACAATTTATGTACCTATATAGAAGAACTGTGCCTTCAATATTTTAATAACAGGATGTGTAATTTCCTGCAAATGTTTATCGGCCTGAAACGCAGAGATTATAAGATGGCTCTACTTTTTATGCTATGGTTCTTTGGCACAATGCAATACCGTTACAATTTTTTAAAACAATTATACCTACCTAGTCTACGATGATTTACTTTTAAAGGAGGTCCATATTTACAATATTATGTACGTATAATGTATATATTATACCGTCTCGTGTTTTAATATTTAATTTATTTGTTATTGCCAAAAAATAATTTTTTTTTTTAAATATTTTATTTATGGTCTTATTGTACAATACAAAAATAATTAGTTTATATAAATTTACACACATTTTCAGAAAAAAAAATAAGACTACTGTCTAATCCATTAAATTGCAGTAATTAATTTTCAAATAATGTAATGTATTTTACTGTAATCGGACAACTGTTAAATGCACACATAGGTAGTTTCCTAAATTGTTTAGGTTACCTGTATTTAGGGATACCTGAACTCTTTTGAGCACTATTTACTCATGTGTTAAATAATTTGTTAGTTAATCTGTATTAGATTCTGAGCGGAGCGATGAATGTATTGATTTTACAATGTTGTTTTTTTTTTGTGTGTGTCTGTGTACACGAGAACGTGTTGAAATAATGCTTCAATTTCAAACTTTGGGGGTGGTTTCCGATAGTAAAATGAATCTAGTTGGTGCATTGGGAGGTCATTTTT
>VUJU01001114.1:0-67842 GCA_009835225.1 Aphis craccivora
GTGGCTTTTGTCTTGAAATGCTCTTTTCGCCTGTGCTATCCTACAGATTATATTTGTTTTGCTGCGACCATCCTCTGTTATATTGCTTCCTAGATATGTGAATTGTTACACTTGCTTTATTTGTTCATTTCCGATATTTATGTTGAGTCGAATCGGATTAGTTTTACTGCAAACCATAACATTGTACATATACATTGTTACTTTAATTTATAAAAGTATATTATTTAAAAAAATATATGTAGAGATAATATGTCAACACTTGATTTTATCTCTATAACTATACATAGATATTAATACAATATTATCATTTATTATTACGTATAAATGAAAATTGAAATCACTAAAATCATTTGAAAAAAATAACGTGATTATTAAACAATAAAAAAATTCATTTTTATGTGTATTGTATATTTATGTAGGTATTAGCAGGTAACTTCCGTGTCGTGCTGACATACAGGTAAATATGTATTTACGACTCTTATAGAATAGTAATTATATATATATTATATACACTTTATTGGTACCCGGGTAATAATATTATATCGTTTTCAGTTGCAGTAGACTGTTAGCTAGCCGAGACGTCTGCAATCCGTTTCACCTAGAAGCGCCATTATCTTTATTTTACTTATATTTTTTTTAATCATCGCTGAAACCTTAAGTGCCCAAACACACGCGCTCGCATCTGCAATACAAATAGTAACAGGCAACAGCGTTGTCCGTTGAGCCACGAATGAATTTAAGCCGCTTATATATATAATGCAGGATGCTTATCCTTTTTTCTTATTCAATAAAGTAGTTGTTCAAAATCTTTTTTGATTTTTAGAAATTTCATATAGACCATATTTTAAAATTATTGAGATTTTTTAAATTACCACTTCAAGATTTAAGAAGTATTCTAGACAAAATAAATTTCGTCTTTCTTATGAAAATCCCATTTTTTGCTGAAAATTATTTAGCAGATAATTTTTCTGAAAATGTTGACATAATAAAATCAAAATTTGAACGAGTAGTTTTGAGTTATTTAATTTTATGTTCTAAGGACGATGCATTCATGATAATGGCTTTAGAAGATATCGTATTTGAAAGTCATAGTAATTTATGTACATATTTTTTTAAATAGTATAATAAATACTACACTTGACATTACTTCTATTTTATATTTTAACAAAACAAATTTTAAGTAATATTAACCTTATTCTTTGATATAGGTAATTACTAAAAATTAATAAACTATACAAAATTACTTGTTTTGAATTTTCAAAAAAATGATCCATATTAAATTATTTACAGCATTAAAAATTGTTTAAAATGATTCTTATTTGAAAAACATATTTTTGTAAGTAAGTTCTTGGATACTTCAAGTAAGACTGGATACTCATTAAAAGTGTTACAACAAACATCTCGAATTTAACGTACGGGTTTTAAATAGGTAATTTTATAATTCCAGCTAAAAATCAGAATTTGATATTAATTATTATTATAAAGGAAAAATGGGTGCGAGCAAGATTGGTGAATCACTCCGAATACACACACAGACACACAGAAACACACACACACACACACACACACACCGCACGACGGTGACGTCTCTGTTTTACCTCCTGCAACTCCAACTATATCGTACAACACCGAGTCGTATTAACAACTAAAAGCGAACACACGCTGGACGCGTTTATTATGTTATTTTATTTTACGTATTATTTTTCACTTTTCTGTCGCTACACGCGTATATATACACGTTATATAGCTCCATATTCTCTCTGATACTTATCTAGTCACATAAATCCATTGGCGGGCGGGCGACAAACGACCGTTGTACAACAAGACCGACGCACACAATTTACTCTCCGCGAGTATTGCATCTTGCAATCTACGTACAAGCGTATATTATAATACGTACACCGCGCCGCAGATAAGCAAACGGGTTTATGTTTCGCTGTGGTGTGACGTACACGTATACACACATATATATATATAAGTCGGTATATAATATTATTAAAAAATACTATACAGCCGGTGTCGCCATTATCGTCGAGTCTCTGCTAATGGATCTCTCGGTGAACGACTATACGACTATGGCGAGGTCGGAGCACGTGGCTCTGAGGAGCGCTAAGGATCCGGCTAGGATTCAATATAGCATGTATACTATATTGATTAGTTATATTATTATCATATTATTGTGTTCGCCGAAGATTTATAATGATAATAATGTTTGGTAAAAATGCACGCGTTATTATGACATCATCGTATTATTATACTAAAGACGTTAAGTATATTATATTATTATGATATTTTATATATTTTACGAACGAGACCTGAATCCGCGTAAATCGGATAATGATAATAATATATTATTATGCGTCCGGTGACATCTTTTCCTCGACCCAAAACACTAGGGCACCCACCACATAATTTCATAACTATTTCGCGGCTTTTTCTCGGACAATATTATAATACGTGTTTTTTTTATGAACGACGTAATTTCCACTCGACGGTTAGATTTGAAAGCGCGCGATGAATCCTTTTTAATTAGTAAATAAAACATAATCTCGTACAAACGACAATAATTCAAGTATAACAATACGTATAGATGTTACCCCGGAGCTAGAGCTTTTGAAAAACTATTTCACTGAGTGTATGCGTTTGTCTCTATCCACTGTAGTGAACGTGTACAATATTTATGTGTTGCCATAAACATTTAATTGTAATCCCTCATTGTCGAAAACATTTTTAATTTTTTTTTTCAATTCTTCAGATCATTCACAGTCCGTTGTTTTAAAAGGTCGTCATTCTAGTTTTTAAAATCTCTATAAGGATCTTTTCCTCTATATGTTTAGTGAATCTTTTTCATCGTGTTCGTAGTTTTAACTATACATCACTAAGTACCTAAGGATTACGTTAGCACTTCAAATGAAACTCTTGTTTTCAAACTTGGCTCTGTACGATGATTGTTGGATGTCGGAGTAAAAGAAAAAACACTTCAGTTTTATTTTAATAATTTACAATAATATTTTATCATTTTACTTCAGTTTTTTGACCGGTTTTTCTTCATTCAAACAGTTTTTATTTTTAATTATTACAAATATTTATTTTTGTGTATATTAAAATGTAAATTTGTAGGTTATATAAAATCGAGTTAAGTTAGTTTTTCACGACTATGATAACTATAATAGCTATTATACAAGCAGGTCCAAAAAAATATATTAAAATACGTTTCGTTCAAGTGTACAGTGTCTAGACTAATATTTCCTAACTTTTCTTACTCGTCAGCCTTTTCAAAAATCTTAATCCACCACCCTCATGAATTTTTAAAATTACCTCTTTTGTCTTCAGACAGCGTTATTTTAGTTGCAGAATGTAAGTAATTATTTCTTTATAAAGCGGTGGCAAACAGCCACCGCTTTATAATGGAATGCCCCTTAATCGAAATCGTAACTTTAATTTCCCCCTGGATAGTCCTATCGTCTACTTTGGGAAACACTGATCTAGACCTACCAATTCGGGTTATCCTTGTCATACTTGAGTACTTGTAGACCGTGGTTGGTAGAAACACAAAACGACAACATTCAAAGAAGTCATCTGTTTTTATTTTTATACGCCCATAGAGTAAAAATTACTTACTAATTATTTTAAATAATTTATTTTAATATCTAGCATTTAGTTTTATTACGGTCAGGGATCGATAGTATATTTTTTATATCTGATATAATGTATTATTCGCATTTCTTTATAAAATAATCTACCGAAGCTAGATAAGGTTGTTGGTTTATGGAGTTTTATAAAAATTATTACTGGTATGCAAAAAAATAAAATACTATTTAATCCCTAACGCGTAACCGAGACAAAATTTATTAAGGATTGAGGTGACATTTGTTGTACCTATATATATATATATATTTATATAAGAACTAGAGTTCATTTAAAACTACCCAAGGGCTAGTATAAATTATTACAACACGAAAACAAAAGAATAAAAAGTTTCATTATAATATTCAAATCCTGGATAACTGAATTATGCATAAAAGCGCATAAAAAGCAAAACAAATTGTTGTACCACTAATAAACTAAACAACGAAATAATGTCGGTATTATTAAGTGAATATTGGACTGGTGTATACTTGTGAATATTGAATGACGAATGTATTGTTTATAAATTAAATTAACTCTGCTGCTGTGCAGGTTAACAAAGATTACTAAAGCAATTTTTACTTCCATGCTATCCATGATTTAGGCTTTTAAGGAATATTTTTCGATTTTTTTTTTCTAATATATTATTACATAGATATCTAAATCATCTAAATAATACAAACATTTTAAATAAATTACTTACTTTGGCTTTATGATGTCCAGTGGTGGCACAGGTTCTGACGTGCTGACAATAGAGCTGTCCATCAGATTGCTGCCGCCTATAAACAGTTAAGAGTAATGTCAATATACAGTAGGTAAAACAATTAAAACGTATACATTATATTATTATACAATTTAATTACAATCTCTATGTATACACATATACTATACATAATATATAATATATAGTATAGTATTTTTAAAAAAATACATCGATTTGACAACATAATATTCAAGATGTTTGATACCATTTTTCTTTTTTTATTCAAAGTATAAAAAATTAATGCATTGCCGTGATGGGGGAGACGTGTTATTTAGATGATTCAATTTAAGTATTTATATAGTTATATATATATATATATATATATATATGATATTAAATACATACATGTTATTGTCTTATCACGTCATAAAAACCATTATTCATTATTTCGTCCCACACACACATTTTGAAACGCATTAGCTAGATATCGGTTTATGTATGGGATTTTTGTTGGAATATGACAGCCATAACAATGAAGGGGTATAATATGGAGTGTATACGATATTACACTTATATACGGTATCTATTGGTAATATTATGAAGGTTACAAAAACAAATTCGACTACGATATACATAATATTATGGACATGATACGATGCGCGGAGACGTCTGAATATTCAATATCATGCCTTGATTCCTAAGTCGTGCTGTCTTGGTACAACTATGAAACGTTAAAGAAAATGGAAATAAAATATCCTCGAAACGGCTGCTAGCCGAATAAAACCCATATTTGGATATTATTTATGGCTAAACTTTTGTTTTGAAATATTATATATCGTGCTGACAAAAATCGCAAAGTATCTCCATAATTTTCGGCTTGTACGAAAGCAACTCCATGCCACTATAGGTGTTATTTATTAGTCTGCGAACCGCGCGTAGACATTTTATCTGCGCATCATCTTACACTAATTCCAGAAAGAACGAACGCATGATATTCACTCATTATACGCGTATATCAACTGCCTATATACTATATGCACATTGCACAACCTAACGATGCAAAAATACTAGTCGTACCTCGATCGCACTCGAAAACAAGGCAAAATGAAATTAAAATAAAAAAAAAGAGAAAAAAAACCCGCAGGTACATAAATTGCATTGTATTGCGTATTATAAGTTGACCTACAACAAAGGTGTTCCATTAGGAAACCATGTCCGAGCGTGCAAAGACAACATGTTCTCTGTGTTTCAATTCATTTATTCCGTATACACATATAAACTATATATATTTACACATACAATTTATATATATATTATATTCTTGCAGGCACTTAAATGAAAATAAGAAAAACGGTAAACAACGTAATTTTAAACAAACACATACATGGTGTTTTTTATTTAATATATATTTTTTTTAATCTTCAAACGAAAAAAAATAAGATCAAATTTTCCCACGACGCGCGCTTCTTCTATCGCGCATATACACACATAATACTATTTCAGTATTGTGTGCCGCACATTACCGGATATAATACCACTTGTATATTTCAGTATTTTTTTTTCAATATAATCATGTATATTATTACATGGATCGGAGTAACCATAGATATCGTGGGAGATTTTCGTACGCCGTGTTTAATCGATTAAAAACACTCATCAATTGTTTGACGTGTTAAACAAATATAAAAGTGTGAGCCATCATCATAATAATTTTATAATATTATAATAATGTACTGTGGTATAGTTTATAGTCCGTTTAATTCATTATACTCCATGCGGGTTTACCCTATTTACACACATCGCATTTGTATGTAAATGCTTATCTCTTGGATCTAAACATCACAATCGTATAATATTACGGAGTTACTATATGCCTGCAAACGTCATACTTTGTGATACAATATTCATATGTATATTATAATATTATGCTTTTGAGTTGTGGTGACAATCGTTACAGATACTAGGTACACGGTAGACGAAAAATAAATAAAAATGAAATGTGAATTGAAATATATGCATAATACGTCGAACAAGGGTATTATAGGGTGTATACTGTATACCCACTCAATGATTATTTGATAATAATTGTAAATTGAAATGTGTCACATCTTCATTGTAAACTCTTTGTTTCTACAGTGTACATGGTAAAATAAATATAAAACATTTTTCTATTAGGTGGTCAAAACTAAAAAAAATGTATACCAAGTACTATGTATATAATATAATATACAATCAGACCCCGTGGCTATTTATAAAAGAAATGATCCGTCACTTGCCATATAAGAACTTTCAGGTAAAATGACCTTTTCCTGCTGAATATTTTTCTCTTGAATATTGTAGTCATAAAAATAACGTGGAATGTAATATATCAATACAATATCATCTGATGACATATTAGATGATAAAATGTCAGGCGTCGAAGACGTTTCGCGTTTCACTTCATAATATTATTACGTACCAATAATGTGTAGATGTTACGTGATCGAAAACGAAAGAGATAGTGCGAGCGTTTGAATAGAGAGGAAATAGGTAATATGATGTTTATAAAAAAGGACATAATAACAAGTGTGTAATAGATAAATAATACTACACATGTATAATAGATTATTATAATACGCATAGATCCGTTTATTGCAGGAATATTGCGGTAAAATATTAAAATATTTTGTTGTGTTTCTGCCCACCGCCATGTTTGTGATAATAATTAATTCAAATAATATATGTACGCGGCATATATAGTTGTACTCATTTTACGAGCTAATACTCGTATGTAAGATTTTGCAGTTATAACCGTGTACAATCACTTATTATAAAATAACGACAGCGTGATGCGATATTATACATTATTAATTTACCCACGCGGGTGTTTTCATAATCCCATTCTACCTCCAAGTAAAGAGAGTATGTGTCTCGATTAGAGCATAATAATGCATGTTGCTTAATCCGTTGACCTTAATATAACAACAACAACTGTCTGAGGCCAAAGGGGTAAGTCAAACAAACAGTGGCTTGAGCGATTTTCACCGCAGTTCTTGGTGGACCCGAAAACTCACATCACGAAGGACACACGCTCGTTTGCGTCTGTCAGAGGCAGACACGTCTCATAAACGAGATACACAATGAATCCTCTCTCATGGAAACCGCACACAATCGGTCAGAGTTTTCCTTGAGAACCCGCACACGCGTCCTTAAAATACCACACAATAGGTTTTCGAGGTTAAACGAAAATCGGTTTAGGGCTATTAAGGACATGAGGACCGCACGTACACTACATATATATGAATATAGTGTTTTATATATATTAGAGTATACAATATATTATAATACATATATACATGTTGTATACCTGTATAAACGCATAGTATATATTATAATAAATATCGAGAACAACGATGTACATAAACCACTCGATATCCACATTATTATATTATACAATATCGTCACGGTCGATTTTACTTCGTTAAATGCGTATAGCAACGTGCTTAGACGCGTCTTACACGTACATTATAGATATTATACTATACGTATAACTAATTATTTTTTATCGTCAACGGAGTTTAGCAATTGACCGCACGACCGCCGCTGCAGTTTGCCTCTGCAGTACGTATACGCCGCTGACATATTATGTTTCTTATATTATATACGTACGTGCCGGCACCGATCGTAAATAATAATTAAAACGACTGTGCCCGATATATTTTATTGTTGCCTGCAGATGCCAGACCACCACCATTACAGCTGCTTAGCGTATTAACGCCTACGTCGTCAACTCGCGCACGTCTGCAGAAATGGCATTATTTTTTACATTTATGATAAAGTCACTCGACCGTTTAAACCAAGAACCGACTAGCATTATTGAGTTTTATCTATAGCTAGCTATATTATATACATATTCAATATTGTCAATTATGCTAGGTCTCGGGTTACCTACCGCTATATAGGTAATAATATAATAATGTACACGCGGCAGAATATAATTAATAATATACATAGCAGACATCGTTAAATTTTGTATTCTTAATCATTATATCGTTCGATCACATGAATTGGCGATTTTTTACGTATCCATTCATCATGTCAGTATATTTTGATTTTTAACATGTTTACAGTTTAGTTGAATCGTATTGCGACGGTTGTTTTTACAATCACTATAATATAATACAGGTATTAGCGTGTGTATTAGACTGTAGTGTACACGACATACCTACTTATTGTGTTTTTTGCATTATTTTGTATTTACCTATATAACATGACACCCACTCAAACCTGAGACATAACACGACAACCTAGGCAGGTACTAAATCTCCTTGAAAGAATATTGTGTGTTCATACTTCATAAATAATACGAAGTTGTATGTTATTAGTTAGGTATTTTTTCCCAACATAAATCATTGAAAATCGAAATAAAAATATAAATCAATCGGTGACATATACGATAAAAATTAATAATTACCCATAAAGCAACTCACGATTTAATTCAAAAATGGAAAACTAGAATCGAATTTCATTACAAGAGTTTCAAAAAAAAGTATCAGCTTTCTGGTTCAAACAATAATAATAATATTATGAATACAATCAATAATATTGAAATAGGACAAAACAGACCATCAAAAATCGAAACGTTTTCAGCCTTTATTATACGTATAGGTATATCAGTATAATATGTAATACGATGTGCAGTAAATTTTGAAAAAAAAATACATAAATTATCTTTGTCGAGTTTGACCTTTTGGCCGAGGTCGGTTTTCGAACTCGAGATGGTTAATTGCATTTTTTTTTTCAGTCGATAGCCATTGCAGCCGCCGCCGCCGCCGCCGCCGCCGCGCATCTTCATCGTCTATCGCCTTCGAACGTGTAAGTCGTGCGACTGCGATTTCAACTATAGGTGTCATCGGTCCCGAGGCTAATTATTAGCGACGAAGATAAGTCAGATTGATTAATTAAAAACTACTGTTCGCATATATATATATTTACAAATAATACATCGGTGTGATAGTGTGAGTGGTGTGCATAGTGTATAATGTATATGTAATATACGTACACACAATGGTCGCACGCGTGAAGAGAGGAAATATTCTGCTGAAGTCTTGTGCTGCCACGGCAGAGTGCCGGTACGTCCATTGTTCGCGGGTTCGACGCACTCAGAACTATGATACGCGACACAGGTATATATACGAAACAATATTATAATACAGCTCCGACGAACGATCGATCGATATTATTGCCGGGGGAATTCGATTTGAAATATAAGAAGAATTTCACTGTTGCAGACGTTCGGGCACACATGTATATAATGAAGCATTATTACCATTATTATTATTATCATCATCAAATCTATATTATTATTATTATTATTATTATTAGTACTAGTAGTACCTAGCAGTGATATTAGTATATATAGCGTTATTTGAGGATGTGTGTTCTTGAAGGATCTCTAGATATCGAGCTGTGCCACGCAGTCGACTGGACGTTTCACGCTCGTGGAACGGTAACCGTTATAGCTATTGCCTATCTATATATTATTATTATACGCGTAGATAAGGTTTCCGACGTCACGTCGTACGCAGAGAGCATAATATTGTAGCCGCATAGGAAACTCAGCTGGGAAAGCGTGTACAGAGAAAGAATAAATGAAAAAAAAAAGGATGAAAACCGGCGGCCGACTCGTTGTACCCATATAATGGTCGACTGGGATTTTCGAAACGTCCTTGTAAAACGAAATCGTAAAATACAATTTGTGAAAACCGTCCGACAGATCCGACGAGTATATTGACAGTCGCGCGCGCATGACGTGCGCCCGCTTAATCTCGCCGTCCACGTCCACTGTTTTAACACGGTATACACACACTGTGGCAAAAAGGTATTTCGCCCCGCGCATTATTATGGGCATTCAACGTTCAGATGTAGGCACGTAACAATAATTTATGTCAGCTCTGACCATGCGACGATATTATATATTATTATGTGTACCGGGGTCGCACGTGTCACCCGGCCCGGTGTCCGCTCATGATCCAAACGCATCCGCTGGCTGGGCTTTAGGTTTTTATTTTCGTAACCACCGTCATTGCGGGCCAGCGTCAAGGCGTAATATTGTTATCGCAGTACGTAAAAAACGGATTTACCCGTTGCATTAAAATAATAGTAATTTGTAACGCCCCCGTCGAGCCAACTGCCGCCGACATATACGCATATAATGAAAATAATAATATAGTACTATATGTGTATAGTATAACATACCTAATACTTAAACTGCACACACATACACACACACATACATACGTGACTGCAGACCGTAATAAGGTTTTATTGTTTCGAGACGACGTAGATTACTTGGCGTGAACCCGTCACCAATACGGACATCCGGAGCCGGAGGGATTAGCCGGGCGTATGTTGAGCGTGACGCGGACGCCGTTTCTTATTGGACTGAGCCGGTCCAGCGCGTGCGCGTCAGAAATGTTTAAAAGTATATATAATAACAACAACCACTATATTATAATAAATAATGATAATTATGAGATGGTAGAAACGCGTAATAATATTATACATATTTAATGTCTTCTTCGTCGTATAGTCGTACACCTTTACGGTAGACTGCCGAGGCGTTATGGGTTAGCTGCAGCTCGTAACTTTTATTAACAACTGCAATATTATTACCTACCTCCGGTGTACTTGAGAAATAACACGAATCGTATCATTTCAGCCGTTTACAACCGTGCAGTTTGATTTTGGCCATCAGATTTCATTATAATTGTTTCCTTTTGCTTTAGACTCAGACGTTACCTTATAGCTGTAGGTACATTTTTCAATAATCTGATTTTTTCAACCTGTGGTTTTTGGAGTTGCGGATCAACGTCAGAAACCGTTAAAACTGTATTATAATATTACAGTTTTTAAGCAGGTAGAGAACATTATTTATGCTATATAAATCAATTAATCTCAAAATTGTTTGACGAACGTCCCAATCTTTCGGTCACCGCCGTTCCGGAATCGATTTCGTCAGTGTTCGTACTATACATACTTCTACTATCCTATCAACTGAATACGTCATCCATATTTAACATGCAATTATTATTATTATCATTGTTAACGTCCAAAAATTGATTGTTTTCGTCGTCTCAAAAACTAACGTCAATGCAGTCGACAGCGGTCGTTTCAGCAACAGCAGCAACTTCGCGTGACACACGCCTTGACTCGGGGTGACGCAGAGACTTCCCAGTCTTCCCACGATTATTCGTTAACGAGACGAAAGGGCAGGAGCTAGGGAAAGTGATAAAGAGAACGGGACGGACGCGATGAGGGAGCGAATACTGAATATTAATTACGGGGGAAATTGATATTTTAAACCGGAACATGACAGGTGGCCGCCGCCCTCGCCGCCCATTCAAACAATATAAAATATATTATAATATGTGAACACACCACACACGATTATTGTGCGGTGGTGGAAGAAAGACAAAACGAATAAGGATATTATACTTCCCCGAGAACCAAGTAGGTATATACATATACGTAAATAGGTACGATAATAATAACCATAACGATAGTAGTGTTATAAACCGCACGGTATAGACAGGAAACGACGAAGGCTATCGGAAATCGACGGTTGTCACCGTTGGTGCGGATTACACTGCTCGCGAATTATTATTAGTATTACGATAATTTTTATCGAGGTCAGTGGTTCGTTTAATGCTTTCCTGCACGCGCGTAATAATGGTGTAGATATGTATTCATTTTAATATTATTTGCGAGCGTATACGATCTATATTTATATACTGGCGTTAGAATATACATGCGCACGAATTCGGATGTAACGTTACATTATTATGGTGAGACGGGATGGCGTAACGCCGAGAAGAGTTTGCGAACTCTGTTGGTTTCCGTACATAATATGAATACATACCCAATTACTTTCAATATACGTTGTATATCCAAAACGTATAGGATGCGTACAATATATGATATAATATTTATGCCAATCATCGTGATATTGTTTGGTCCTTACTACGTTATAGCACAACAACCGTCGCGGAAATACGATAACAGTGATGATGTACGACGTAATAAAATAAAATACATCTTAAAAAGTCGGATAAAATGCAAAAGGAGTAAATACGTACCTATTCATTACAATGTTATCGTTATTGGTTATTATTCTATATAATATTATATTTCGTAAATGGACATATAATTAATGATAATTATTTTTAATACATTAATTACGTGTTCGTTTGGCGGTGAATAATATCGCACGCCCTGTGCACAGTTATGTGTCTACACTCTACGTCAATATATGCCGCCTCACACCGGCACACCTGTTGTGCGTTTGCACAACGCGCGCGAATCCCAGTTCAGTTCGAGCGTGATAAATATTTTAATATTTATATTCAAATAAGGGAAGGCATGTAAAGGCGATTAGCGTCAACTCCGCCACCCCTCGACGGCGTATACCTATTTATAAATATATATGATATGATATGATGATACGTTCGCATGAAGGGTAGGTACGAAGCGCGAGAAACGATTATCGTGACGTCATCCTTGCTCGTCGCACCGAGTGTAACATAATTATTATATCACGGTGCACCGGTTAAATCAGATAATGATATAATATTATATTATATTATTGTAAATCGCAATCATATTGTTATACTATATTATTATGGAACAGCTGAGAGCAACCGGTCGAATTTCATACGCCGCCACGATTTCAGAACGATTACTATATTATATTTTGTGTATCGTATAATCCGCTATATGATATCTCACGTACATCGTGTTATATTATACATGTATATACATTTAATACCCAAAAAATGATAATTATATTATTATCACAGCATCGCATCCGTCAATCAGCATAACACAATTGCGAGTACTGTACATAATATACGTAACACTGACGAGGGTTGATTTTTTTTTTTTTTAATTTTTTTTTCCCATACCTAGTCCTTTTTCTTGACGGTCGTTTGCGTTACGAACGTGGGCGAACAGCGTTTAATCGATCTACATAAAATTACTACATGAATATTATAATGATATTATACCGTGGAGACGTAAAATCGGTCGGAGAGACGAACAAAAGTTTCAGTCGAGCACATGTGGTAAAATTTAATGCTTTTAATTTAATTTTTTTTTTTTTTTTTTGGTCAAGTTTAGTTTTTACATCAACGCATTTCACAGTAATACACACCGAGTGTAGTAATTTACATACTAATATACTTATATTATCGATTAAGTACAACTAATGCTATTGTGGCATAGATATACGTTTATTTATATATATAACAATTATAGTTGTTTTGACAGGGAAATAGATTTACCGCGGTTGTGTTTTTTACTCGACCACTTTGCGATGTAATGATCCGAGATCCGGTTACAATATGTATGTTATTGCTATATAGACACCAATGGCGTTTCACATAAACGCAAATCCCGTCAAAATCGCTACATTCGAGGTTACATAATAATATATAGTATTGTAAGTAATAAGTGCACGTTGTGATTGTATAAGCGCCAAGGTGTTTATAAAAGGTAGATATAAAATACGAGTATAATATTAGTTTAACTTCGGCGCAGGCGTATAATATACTTATGTTGCCTCATAATATCGATATATAAGTAAGTAGGTATAATAATATATTATAAAACTGTTTACGTTTGTACTTAATTCGTTTTATTTTTATTCATTATTATTATTATTATTAAATGTGCTGCTAAACGAAATAAGCGTACATCGAAGTTATATTTTTATCGTTCGTTTACACAAGAGATTTGGACGGGTTGGTTTTAATTTTTAACGATCCTGTTTAACGGCTCGACCAATTCACTACAGTCACTCGGCGAGTATTTTTCTTGAAACCCTTCTCACGCATCGATGTTTTTCCCGCCATAATAGCAATAGTTAAAATGTCATTTTTTGAAGAAAAAAAGACTGATAAATCAGAAAACTTATATACCTTGTACAGACGTTTACGCGAAGAACAAAGTTGGTTGTTGAAGTTTCGGCAGAATTGTTAGTGCTTATATACAGAACGTCAAGATAAATGCAAAACATTAAAAAGGCTAACGTTCCTGGAAGAAAAATGATTACGAAATCGAATGAAAATGTTATATACATAATATAAGAGTCTAAAACATCACGGTACATATCACGTTACGATAAATTATCACGAACAAAAACTTTCAAGATAAGTTCAGTAAATAAATCGAAGTAAAACTGTAATATTTAAAACTACAGTTTTTTATATAATTAATATTCGTATGATATAGATAAAACAAAGTATCATATACTATACTATGTAGGTTATGCAAATATTTATAATATATTATTATAATATTAAGCTTATAGTATGAAAATAAAAATAATACACTTAAAATCATATTACTCAAAAACAAATAATTTAAAAATTTAAAAAGTTTTTACGTTAATGTACTTTTTCAAAGTTTAAAATTCAAACAGTTAAATATATGCAGTAGATACTTTTATATATTATATAAGAATTTTTTAAATTACATTTTATTATAATTATTTTATACCTACCATATAAAATTATAAAACGTTACTCATATTGTTTTCAACATGGGATATAAATCTATGTACAAATCATTTAAATGTAAAGTTTAATATTAATATTGTTCTTATATAAATTATTACATAACATTAAATTTGGATTTATATAAGCCCAATATTTAATACAATTTATTATATTGTATTAAAAATAAATTAAAAGTTAATATAAATACATAAAAATTATAATTTATTGTATTTAAATATTAACATTATGCGTATAATCATTAATTAATTAATTCTAAATTATATTCCTGTTTTTTAGGATTTTAATTTGGAATACTAAAATAATTTATATAATCCAAACATTTATATTATTAATCAAAACGCCAATATACAATTTTGTTTTACCATTTTGGGATTTTTAGGTTTTTTGTACTTATACAAATATATCTAATAGTATGTTTTATTATTACTCATTGTAGTTATAATTAATGATTCCATGGTTAACCTAACCATGTAGGTATTATAGTTTTATTATAAATTCATTTTCTCAGAAACTTTATACATTTTGTATTTTAAACAGTTTAAAATTATAGCTTAAGCATTAACTTAATTTAATTAGTAGGATATTTAAGATTTAACATTAGCTTATATAGTTTATAACAAAAGAAATTAAATGTGTTTTTCATTGTACAGTATTATAGTTTTATTGATCTTTAATAATATAGGTATTAGACTATAATATTTCATTAATTCTTAGATCATTAAACATACTTTATTTTAAAATCTATTAACGTTTTTGTTAATATTTTTCTTCCATAATTTCTAATCTAAATAAAACAATATTTTATCGTTTTAATTTTTTTTAAGTTTTCACTACTTAATTGACAACATAGGTTTTTTATTTAATATTCTGAGGCAGAATAATTTTTGGAGTATTTCGTTACATAAAAAAACGAAATACGGACGAGTAGTTTTTAAGTTATAATAGTATTTAAAGTTTAGGTTAGCGGAGTGGAGAGGTACAGATATTCTGAAAAATCTTGGTATATTCCTCCGCTGATCTAAACTTTAAATACTTATAGCTTAAAAACTTCTCGTTCGAATTTTGATTTTCATACATCAAAATAGGTACCTATTCTGAAAAATAATCTAGTTTATAATATGAAACTAAAACGTATAATTTCGTTTAAAAAAAAAGTAAAAACTTAAAAAATTATAACCATAAATAAATTATAATATATATATTATATTTTAAATAAATTATAGAAATATTTACAAAAAGGTTAATAAATTTTGAAATAATGAATGTTTTGTGATAAAATATTCAGCCAGTACCTATATATATATATATATATATTATATAAATGATATATATATAGGTACTGGCTATTATATTATATAAATGTTATTGGCACGCGTATGCACGTTATTTAATATTATACGAAAATGAAACTATAAATTTTGAATAATAATAAAAAAAATGCAAAGTTTGAAAATAGAAACTATAGTTTTCATTGCAGTATGACTATTTTAAAACAATTTATTTTAGTAATAAAAAAATGAAAAATACTCATTAAAACCTAAATATTATGCTTTTGAATAGATGGTTGAAAAAATATAAATCATATTAGGTATTACGTTTACATGATAAGCGTTCAGTTTTCACCGAATGGCGGAGAATGTCACGTAATGTAAAACGCATGTTATAATTAAATTATATTATGTGTAATAGTATAGTGAGATTTATAATATTATTTATACACGTCGTCGTGCTCACATCTCGTCTTCCGCGAAAGACGATCCGAGTAATTTGCCGCCGGCTATTGCACCAAAGGCCGGAGGTAAAGTGTAATTATTTACGTACCTGTGTCTGTCCAGGGAGTACGAATCCTTACGACCGCCGGTGGAAAATTTCATCGAACCAAATTTTTCAGTCTCGAGTTATAGTCGAAAATCCGACACGTCACATCGGTCACAACGGCAGGATGTAGCTACCTATATGGGTTATCACACTACTATATTATAGTGTCGGGTTGATTCGATTCCGATCTACATTTTAAAACAATATATTTTTTTTTTTGTATATAAATACAACACACTCGGGTGTGAAAATGTCAAAAAAGACGCGTAGGTTACCGCAGAAAATAGTACAAGAACTAAAAAAATTACAACGATAATGTATTACGTTTGGTACCGACTCGGCTTGTGTGCTGTGCGCGCGCGCATCATCCGCATGCACCGAACAACGTGTTCGCACTGTCAATCCCGGGCGGACGCAGCAGCAGGTCCCGCACAATACGAATGCAACGCGCGTCGTGCACAGATTTTCAGAAGAGGGGAACCGACTACAATGTTTTACGGTATTATTATAACCGTAATGGTAGGTACCGACGACGCATCGGACGTGTGCAGACCATATTATCATTAATAATATTATTACTATATCATCGTAGGCACCTATATAAAATATTATGTGATGATAATGTATATCAAAATATATTATTATTATGGCATCGTACATTGTACAACCGCGTAGGTACGTCTGTTATACAGGGTGTGGTTTTCGGTAAACTTCCGGCCGTTGAAAGCCATCGATACGTACAATGATATTATTATTAAATAAGAGTTATACCGGTGGCTAATCTTAAACCGTGGTTCACGGCACCCTTCGTGTGGGTGAGGAGGATTCTCGAGACTCGAGCCAGGTTGTCCGCCAAGCTTTGGCCGTGGACATGTCATCACATTATCACAACACACGTGGGAAATAATACAATTTCTGTTACGGGTATATTATAATATACGATTGAGAGTACAATATTTATTATTATTCTGTATAGTATACCTATACTTGAATTTTCTCGTGAAGTTTACTTTAATATCTTTATTAAACACGAAATTTATTGAAAAAATCGAATAAATACATAAATTATTATTTATTTTATTTTATTTATTTATTTTTTTTTCATACATTTCTATTAAAAAATGAAATAAATAATAGATTAATTCAAAAAAATATTTGGAATAGCCAATAGAGTCGTTTGCGTTTTGAAAAGTTATTTATCAGAGGTCCACATAGTTCAAAAGTCTGTTTTATACATAAAAATATGCTCAAAATTCGTGGATATTATTATTCATTATTATGTATTACGGCAAAAATAATTTTGTAACACATATAATCTATATACAAATATGTATACTAAAAAGTTTTGTCTATTAGAGTATTGCAGTTTATATTTTCAAAAGGGACGTATACACACATGTGCGTGCTTTTACAATATTTATTAATTTTACTTATACGTGATATAATACCGACTTACTGGCCAGCGAGTGTGGATAACATATTCGGTGTCCATAATAACCGAGATGGTGTTGTAATGATATTGCCATATTGGCCATATCGTACATAAAATGTGAAAATATAATTACACTATCACTATGCTGTTTAGTGTGAGATGGATAACCGATGATCATAGTTCCGTTGAGTGCTGAAAATACTAAAAATAATATGACAATACCTATACCTAGCCGATTAACGAAATGATACATTGTTGGTACCTACGCGAAACGGTATTTTTTTTCTCGCAAAAAAGAAATAAAGCATTATCCAAGGTACTTTAAAAATTAATGCGATGCAACGGTGACGATTCGTTTTTATGTAACCACAAACGGAAAAGGAACCGGTCTCGCTAAATCGAATCTTTTGTCAAGAATAAAATATTCATAAAAACCTTATCTTAATGATACTTTTAGATCATTGGTTTTGTGTTTGTAAAATCAATCACTGCATGTTTGTCACGCAAATGGGGTTGATTCAAGTACAGTCCGTAGTTAGTTATGGTTATACAATATACCTACCTACCTATAATAATATATACTTATCCTATGTACGTCGATTTTTCAAAGGCCGATTATAAATTATACCAAGACCCCACGTCTTAGTAATGTGAATAATAAAACCGTAATATAAAATATATTTGAACCATTGATTGTCACCGAAATTATTATCGGTGCTGAACAGTATTAAAAATGTAATCTCCTCCGATAACCAGCGTGGCGGCATATGAAAGTATAAAATATTTTTTTTACGCCAATAAATCGAAATAATATTAAAGTTTGGGTGGTCGATCTTGTGGTGAAAGGCTTATATACGAATGTCCAATATATTCGATGTGATACTAGTAACCAACAAGATTTAGTACCTAAAAATAATCCTCTTTTTATGGGTCACATAAATTGTATATCCATCCACTTTTCGCAGTCATACTATAACATCAGAATAAATGAAATACCTCTATTCGGTATAATATATAATATAATATTATTACATTTTTATATATAAATGAATTTTTTTATATTTTTACTCTCGCGGAATACGAACAATTATTAATTGTCAAGTTAAAAACACAAATAATAAAACGAACATTTTATAGATTTTAACTAAAAATTAAAATTTATAATTGTATTTTTATTTAGACAGAGAAAAGTGTGCGGAGTAATACGGGCAATAATTAATTAAAACGAAATTCTATTAAGCTATTTTAATTGAATATTCTATTATTCAAATAAACCTACATCTCTGCCTTATTTAGTACAGTTGGAATTGAATAACTTCTAATTGGTGCATTGTGCACAAAAACCTATAATAATACGCCTCAACATATTTAGGTAGTTTAATATTATTATAAATACGCACGTTACTATTATTCGTTTTACACAACTCTCATCATTACAATAAATTGATTTAAAATAATTAGTTTTGGTGTTAAATGTTGTACATAGGTGACAATACTATTTGGCGTTCGATCCTGGATACCTATTTCATATAAAATGATATAGGTACGCAAATGTTTTTATTGTTTGTATTAATTTGATACTAAAATAAAAATAAAATTGTAACCGCTAGTAATAAATACTGCATAGTAATGTAAGGGGTGTTTGTATCGTTCTTAAATTTTAATTCAATTTCGATTACATATGCTAAATTTGATTGAGTTAAAACGTAAAATATTGATTTTTTCATTTTATGACAGTTAATAAATAATTAAGAATTATATATAAATAATATTGTAGTAACCCGGATTTTGCAATACTTCTATAATGCAACAGTTCTTTTTCATTCCTTGTTCCCTTGTACATGTGGTTTACTAATTTTAAAGTTGTGTACATACGACTGGGTAAAATAAAATATTATCAGGCGTTGCACGAGATAAGTATATAAGTATATTATATAGAACGGAATAAATTGAAACGTGACATTTGATTGAAAAACAAGTAAATAACTTTAATACTTGTGAAGCCCCGTAGTAATGTTTACCTATTGTTTTGAATCACGATTTAACATAATTCGAGCATAAAATGAATATTTTAGATAAACACAATCGTTTGTCTTTTACACAATTTATGTATGCGATGGTTTGCCGTAAATTCTAGGTTGCATTTGTGTGTATACAAAACCTTCAGGATTGTCTGTTCATTTGTTTGCCAAGAGAAAAGGACTTTTTTATGCGTATATGAAAAATGTCGTACAGCGAGTGGTAAGATTGTGATCGCCCAAACTTTTAGAATTTACATTATTCGGTCAATGATGATACATTTTATAATGTTCAACTTTCAAAAGTTTTTAAGTTTAAAACGTCAGTGTTATATTACATTATTACTTTAGACGTTATTTCGCGTATTTAAATGTGTACCGCGATCAGTTGTTAATCATAAAAATACATTTGATATTTATTTATAAATTAGATTGTCGACAAGGATTACGGAAGTCGATGCTGCTGTACTTGTATATTTCATTCATAGGGGTCGCGATCGAGCGGGACACTCGATAAAAAAATGATAGAAAACTCGATTAAAATATTATTTAGTCTACGAAAAAACGAATCACACGACTACGATAGAAGACACACTAATGTCGGGAACTGTCCAGACTATAGTATGCGTCTCGCGATATCCCGTGTTACAAATATTATACATAAATCCAGCAGCTGTCATATACATTCTACATAATAATATTATATATTATTACGTTGGTCATATACTCTGTACAGCCGTAGACGCCAGAGGCCTTACGACAAATAACCGTCTACCCCATAGCGACGATTGTTATTGTGCTACATATACTATTATAATAAGCATACTGTGCATGTATCGTTCAAAGGTCACGATTTGTATCCTTATCCACAGACGGATGACAGTGTGGCGAGTTTATAATGTACAAACGGTTCGGTGCGTATTTGTGGTATCCCAACTATCGTGGGCGTACGCCTATATATGGGCACATAAACGCGCCGCCTGTGCATATAATGTAAAATTTATAATAGACTCCCGCGAGTACGATGAAATGATACGTTCCACGCTAACCGGTAGACTGCAATTATTATCGTTTTGACGGCTGGGGCGGACGCAAACGAATATTATAATATTATGTACCAGCTACCTACCTACCTAAACTATATAATATAATATTATAATATAGACTATATTATATTGTACACTGTATCCCTACTAATAAATAATAAGTTGAATACAAATATTCCGCTTGTACGATTCGTGTATTATTTTAGTGTTGTGAAAAAGAAACACATGCATTTAACCCCGCAAAAGGCAAAGCACCAAACAAATAACAATAGACATAATATACGTTTAGTCGTGTACGGACCGTAAGTATCAGTGTACACACACGTATTATAATATGCGTATTTTGCCCGGTGGTAAGGTTATGAATGGAAAACATATTATCACAAAAAAAGAAAAAACACAATATATATATATGGCATGCGTACAACGTAGGTACGTCATAATATTATTGCAACGATATGGTTTACGACATGAAACTCAGTTAATTGTATGTATTGTAGAAAATGTTGTAATATTTTATTTTGACGGGCATTATGTTTATCAAAAATAATAATAATAACCGTTGTACATTTCAGTTCGGTACCACCTATATTGTAAGTTCATAATATGAATTTGTTTTTGAATTTTTCGAATTATTCTAGACTCTGCGGCAAGGGAATCACTCTGACACGCTACTAACATATTTGTATGCAAATTATATATAGCCGAAATACTCGAAATATATACTGTTTTTGCTGATACTATATATTATATACCCTTCCGTCGAAGTGATTGAACTGGTGTAAAAACGAAACCGACTTCTGTGTATGAAAAGACAGTTACAAAACGCCTACATGTATTTTCCTTATTTTATTTTGTCAACTGTAGTGGAAATATTATATTTAAATATTTTTGTTCAGTCGTACTTTAAAATGTAATATACTCGCGTATAGATCATCAGTATATCATATAAATATGATAACAATATTAATGTGTAAATGGTTTTTCATTTAACGATTTTCCTTTATAATATCATTATCGAAGTTTTTGGACCAGTTTTAATATATTTAGTAAAATTTTGAGTCGTGAGTAAAATAATAATAAAAAAAAACGAACAAAATAGTTAAAAAAATAAATTGTTTTCTATTATTTAAGTTTAATGAAAGTCATATTTTGAGGTTCACAATTGGAAGACAACCGTTGTCACAAATATACCGGTGCACACGACTATCTGATAGTGTATCGACCAGATAACTAGGCTGTAGATTAATGATCCGAAACATTTGCGACGTGAACAAATTGACGTCTGACGAGCCGAACAGCTGGGAGACGGATTACTTGTGTTTCCTCGAGTCCAAGAACCGTTAACCAGCCCTCCGCCGGACGATCAGCTGGCCGATCCGACCGGTTGGCCGCCGCCGTCGCTGTCATCGGTCGACCACTTGAACGTCGTCGTCGGTGCAGGTCACGAGCAGTGCGAGATCGCCGGGGGGCTGCTGTACCGGGTAAAGGACCCACTTGACCAACGCGAACGACGGGGTGGAGAAATTGACAGAACAGAACGGTTGGACCGCTGACGTACGACGGCGGACGCAAAAACTGCTCTGGCTAAGGAACAGGTGCCCCTGATGCTCTGGTACCGAAGGAACGCGCAGCGCATGCTCACCCGTGCCCAGATACTCCACGTGAGCGAACTGATACCGGGTCCGGGAGGGCGAAGAAAACGGGCAGGGCAGGACCGGATGCGGGAGACGGGAGACGCACCGGTGAAATTGACATCCGGCCAGCCGAACAGACGACGACATGCGCGTGTTCGCCCGAGTTCTATAAACTCATTTTTCCGATGTAGCAGTCGATCAACGCCTCTTGCTTAACGGCCTCTTTTCGGACCTCGAACTGGTTTGTTAGGTTCGAGTTTTCGCGCCTTGGATCGACAATCGTTGACGATTTTCTTGTTGCTGGCCACGACGATGGCCGCCGCAACATCCCACACTCGAGATCTACGACCGACGACGGCAGTCAACCGGTCGGATCCGACAGCAGATCGTCGGCCGGAGGGCTGGTGAACGGTTCCCGGACGCCGATTCGGCCGTCGTCGCTTGTATTCAAGCAACCTCAAGTAGTCCGAATTTCGGTCGTTCGGCTCGCCGGACGTCCATTTCACCACTCAGTCGTGTACGTTGGACAAGTGTCCCGGCCACTCCTGGGTCCTTTATCTGGTACAGTAACCAGGGGATCTGGTCGATGCACTGTATGTCTGCAGTGGACCACTGGTAGGTGTTCTTATTATTTTTGTTCGTTAAAAATCTCTCATGTTTCTTTTTCGTAGATAAATTTTATAGGCTTACAATATCGGGTCGCGACGGTACAATCGGCGTATATACGTGTAATATGATTGTTGATTTTGGATATTTAGAAGATAATAATAATTATATTGTTCATTTGTTCATGGCTGACGTGGTTTTCCATTAGTCCACCCCGAACACTATAAGCGAGGAAATTATACTTATAATATAGGTATGTATAAAATCAAATTAATAATTTATATACAAAGTGTAATAAAACGTACGAGTATATTGCTATAATAAAGACATACACATTATAATATGGATAGTATGGACTAATATGATGTATACGGAGTTTCAATATGAAAACTCTCAACAAATTATTTTCGTCTGAACAATTTGAATGAAACACTATATTACTTAAACGAAATAGCACAAATCTCATATTATTATTATAACAGTATGTACTCATCAGTACACGTGATTACGTGAATATTATTCAGGATTTATATAATATGTAAATAGGCAGAAATTATTCTCTCTATTTTCTATGGATAGTAAGTACATAGGAGATATTATGTTTATTTTTAATTCTCAGTATTTGTTTTTACTCTACCTATAGGTATAAGATGATTTTTATACCAAACGGTCTATGGTATAATAAATAATAAAATATATAAAAAATACCTAAGTCGTATGTGTAATTATTAAAATAGAGCCACACCGTTTGTACCTCATTATCGGAATAATGAATACTTAACTACTGTATTATTTATTACCTTAATATATTATATAATATTTAATTATATATATAACTATTTTAATTGTTTCGTTCAAAACACTATTGATAGCCGTCTACTCGTCTGTGATATAAAACAAAGAAAATAGAACCATATTATTTTATATTGTTCACATAAATTATTTTAATATATAGTACTACTACCTACCTACATACCTATACAAATTATTTACTGTGTAGTCTTAAATATTATTTATAATCATTGAGGACATCATGTTAATTTTAGGTAACTATTCAAATAATATGTAGTTGAACAGACAAGGTTTTTTTTTTTTAATCGATAAATAAATAAATAATATTTGAATCGGTAATAATTCAGTTACTTCCTAAATCCTACATTCATCCTACAAGGAAATTGTAGTAATTATATTATTGTCTTAATAATAATAATTAGAACTTATACAATATTAATGTTGTTTTTTTTAATGACTACTTAAGTACTTTGAAGTCGAGTTCTGAATTTAACTTGGCATAATGTTAAGAGTACTGTAGTTAACAGCATATTATAACTTCAAAGAAGACCGTGATTTTATTAGCGCAGGGAATTAAACACATGTGGCTTATTCGAATATTTTATTATATAAATTATGTAGAACCAATCTTAAATGTTTGATACCATTCTGTCGTACGTACCTACATTTAATAATATAATATTAAAACAGTAAGTCACAGCTCATAAGTATTTATATTAAATTACTATTACAGTCTCAGTGATGCCACAATCAGGAATCGCTAAAACAGTTGACAAAAGTGTTACCTCCCACTACTTTTTTTTATTTTTTGTTATTTAAATAAATGTTCTCGCTACTCTCGTCAGTATTTTTGTTCAGATAATTAGTCTGAAATAAACAATTATTTTAATATACATATTCAGCTTTATGTCATATCAGTTATTTACACCCATCACCCTCTTTCGAGAGCACAGTTTCATTGCTTGTTGACCCGCTTTGTTGACAAATGTACAATCGTAATTAATGTATATCATTCTGTTATTATGTTAAAATTATGAGACTCGTTAAAAGAAAAATTAATAATGTGCAAATATTGTTGTACAATGTACATAGTATACCGAATATGTATACACTAACATGTTGTTTTCTGAATGTAAAGCGTTGAAAATGTGTATCGATTAGACGGGCATGATCCTGTGGCCGGAAAACGAACATCAAAGGAACTAGATTCGACATTTTAGGGCGCATCAGTCGGAATTGAATTGGATGAGAAACATTTGGTTTGAAAACAAATATAATTGGCATGAATTCCAGATTCGTGCAAAGGCAAGGTTTTCATTGTCTCGCACTCGTGGCTCGTCACACACGTTTTATCCACACGCTCGAATGACCGGCAATTTACACGATATGGTCGGGAAGTTTGAAGTTTTAAAGCATTCAACAACGATTTTGATTAGTATATATTTTGAACTATGTGAGATTTTAAAATTAAATTTCGATCCGTCTCGCCAAAAGAAATTCACGCATGTATTCCAAGTCCCGTAGACGAGTTAATTAATTACGATAACTTACTGCGATCGAAAACTTATTATTATTTTGTAGTTATTATTGGTATTGTTATCATCATTATTATTATCATCGCCGTCATTGTCGCAGAGACGAAACGACGTCGTTTGTTTCAATACACTTAACTATTTTATTAGATTAGGTATTATTTATTATGTTGTACGCGTATATTATGTGTAACGAATAGACTCGTAATTACATAACAGTACAGAATAATGTTAAATCGAATTACGTAATATTATTAGATCGTGGCACGCGGTCAACGTCGACAATCAACGGTTAACATATAATAATATAATAGTGGCGACGGGCGAGACTGGCATAGGTCAGCGGAGGGTGGGGCCGCAGAAAAATCGAATAAAGGCGCGGAGTGCATAAATGCGATTCGCCCGGCTGGACAAGACTGACGCACGTTCTCGTTACCGAAGAAATAAAAACGAAATATACTCTCCTCTCTCGCAAACGGCCAAACACCCACACACCCACACGCTCACGCTTTAAAGTTTTTGGCATGCCCAAGTCCTGCGTTCTCCGTCTGTAATCGTAAAAAAAAAACCGCCTCTATAACCTATACTGGGACCAATTGTGTCGGTTCGTCGTCAAACTCTTTGCCCGGTCGAAAATTATTTACCAAATCATATTTTCTGGTCTGCACTCCGTCGGTTATAAATTATAATATATTGTTGTTACAATATTATATGTGTCATAGTTATAATAATATATTGTAGGTGCACATCATATTATTGCTGTAAACGTCTTGTAGAATTAAACCTTGTACTATTATTTTATGTTTATACAAGACGTATACTTAATACATATATAATGTATAACGGCCAGTATTTTAATAATTAGTGTTGTTTATGCATCAATGATTTTTCTTTTAGTAAGTTATGAATAAATTTGAGAGGAAGAAATAATGAACTTTTCAGGTAACACGACATGAAAAATAATTGGTTATTATAATTTATATTTAACAGTAAACTCGTAAATTGTTTGGAATATAATTATATTAAATCATTTATAATATGACAACTAAGTGTTGTAGTGCTCGAAATTTTTTATTTCTAGTTTTTACAAAATTGTAGACGTATATTGAAAATGATTACAGCGTCTCGTTTAAACAAAGTGTATCTTAGTACCTATCTATTATGCAATACCAGATGTTGAATATTTATTGCCCGAAGACAATCTCAGTAAAGTAAACGAATCGTCATCAAAATAAATTTACTGACAGTCTTACAAATGTGGACTGGTTTAATCGTGGGCCGTAAATTATAATACAATTTTATAGTTCGTAATTGGGAAAATTAAATACTATTATATAGTAATATTTTTTGTATTAAAATTTACAATTCTTAAATCGGATTTATGATAATAAATTCAAAACTTTAACACTAAATTACTACAATAATAGTTAACCTATAAAATAAATACATATTATTATTGTGTTTAAGTTTTAAGTTGAATGTAGTTGTAGGTGCAAGTAGTGAACAACTTGAATGTTAATACATTTTTTAAAGTATTTTTTTTATGTTTTTCCGAATTATAATCTTTTCAAAAATTTTGGAGTGGATGAACATTTTTACGGCTTCTTTGGCTTCATCATTTTTTTAGTATAGCCACAGCATCATCATTATAGCCTCATTATGCTCCACTTCACTCGCTCGTCGACCCTCCAGATTAACACTGCAAGTATACGGCGTTTCTCATCGCTCGAAAAGAGAAGAAAAAAGAAAAAAAAGAGCTCCATTACACGGTTCACGGTTGTGGGCGCCAAACACGCGAACTCTATAATACACATTATATAATATGGCTGTACGGTACGTCTAATATATATATTATGTATAATAATATATATACAAAAATTATCATACAATATGAAACACAATAATACACGGTCCATTAGTCGGTATCGTACGGTTAGATTATTATTATTGTTATCATCTTCACAAACTGTTTTATAAATCGGAAAGAAGAGGGAAAACATACATATTTATAACCAAATAGTACCTATATTATGCGTTTGTACGCAGCACGTGATGCACCTATTAACCTATTGTATAAGAACGTATATACTATATAATATAAAATCCCACCCTGCCATATACATTGGTCGATGTAATGTATAATATGTATTAAAAACGTTTTTTGGTTAGGTATCGTGTTGGGGGAGGGTGTTTTTATTTGTGTACATTATAAACTAGCATTTATTCGGTAGTTGAGTTGAGTTGATTTTTTTTTTTGTATGGTGGGGGATGTGGCGTAGACACGTTTATTAACAGATTTAAAAAAAAAAAAATCCCCCTATTTACGATAATATACTAAAATGTGAAATTATATTATGTTGTGGGTGAATAGACATACCTAACTATTGTTATGAGGCTGTTGCCGAAAGGCATTATTGCATATAACGGACAAAGCACTTTTGGAACAGTTGAAAAGTGTAGCCAGGTTGGACTAATTTATTAATTTATTTTATATATGAACATTCTCTTCTTCGTAACATTTTTAATGTATAATATATAATTATTCTTTAATTAATTCGTCTAGAAATACGTAGGTAGTATTGTTACGCACTTTAATTTACAGTAAAATACAAACGTGAATCATTTCATTAAAATTAATAAGAAACGAAATAATACTTGCTCATAACTCGATCATTGAATATCTATTGTTAAAGTATGGAATTTATTTTTTATTTATATTAGACGGTAGTATTATGTAACAAAAAAAAGTTCTGTGACATGTAAATCGGATACCGGAATTTTTTTCTTATTTTTTATCTTTTTTCCCCGTCTCCAATCTCCACCGTTCGATATTCGCACTATTTACGACACATGGCTTATATTTCCAGATATGTGCCTTATATGAAGCATCAGAATATGATGCGCAGTTACCTGTTTAATATGCAGTTTCCTTGCAAGAACAAACAATTCTATAAATTTCAACTGATCGTTTTTAATAATTTATTGTAAATTGTAATGAGCAAAGGACGAGTCACTGTACCATTTGTTCATAACACTGCCGGCCCAGACATTGTTGGTATTCTGAAAAACCCCAAAGGATGTTAAAATATATAATTATTGTTATTTGTTGCGAAATTGTAGTATTGCCACAATAGACACTCGTCCCAAATAACCCATAAAGCACATTTTATTAAATAAATGATGCACCAATCATAATCAATATTCAATAGTTAATAAATATAATCTTATATGTTTTGTACGTGATTATTATTATACATAATATTATTGTAATATTGTATGAAATATCCATACATGCTGCAAATAATGGTATTGATTAAATATTATATCAATTATATTCAAATATATTTAATCAATGATAATTGATAATATATTATTAATTATTAAAAACTAATTACAAAATATAAATATGATTCAAGAATATCTTTGAATAACATAACATATCAAATTTAAAGTTATTATTTAAAATAATATTATTAAGTTGTAGGTATAAGATAAGGTGTTATCCACTAATGAATCTAATTAATATTATAATTTTTATGCTCAAGATTTCAAGTTTGAGGAAAATGTCATGTAATAATATTTGATCTAATCAGTTATCAAAAATGTATCTATTCAATAGTTTATTTTTAATTGGTGGGACTGACTAATCTTGAATTATATAAAAACGTATAATTATAATATGTTAATAGGTCTAGCTAACATCTGATATGAACTTAGACGAGTTGCGACTAATTTAAAAATCAAAGTTAATATAGCTGTTTCAGCTATACAGATATACGGTTGTTGTTTTAACCTGTTCAGCCCATGACAATTGTGAAAATCACCTGTTATTAAATAATATTTTTTTACGTATATTAGGTAATGAAAATATTATTGTTTAATTATTATTGGTTTACTCTAGCCACTCACGTCATGAAATAAAATCAATATCGTTGTAGATTCTAGGGTTGTTCTGTAAGTTCGGTTATTATTTGGTCAAACAGTCTAGAGAAGTACTAGTCTGTTTTATAGTCAGACGTGGTTAACTTATCAGTACTGCCGACATAGTTGATAAATACACATTGTTAAATATTGTACACAGTGTATACTAACAATACTATACTATTTGGCATCTGTTTGTCTAAGTTTAACTTTTACGGAAACTACTTTAGTCTTAACCACTTAAGAAATTAAAAATGATTATACCACCGCCTTAAATATATATCTATATATACTATAAAATATTAATTGAAGAAGTGAACTCATTTCACAAAAGAAAAAAATTTGTTTTTAACACTACTATTGTAAATAAAATCTGAACTATAGATTATTTGATTCAACAAAGAGGTATATGGAACTATAGAAGTGTGTTCTTTTTATTTGTTAACGTTAGTTTTATGAATATGTGTGTTAACGTGTGTTACATCTATGGATGAGTCATAATAATAATTTAACGATAATATTTAGGTATATTATCCCTATCACAATTAATCACTAGTTTAATTATTATTTTAACGGAAATAATTATTATAGTATTTTTTTTTTTTTTTACTTTATCTTCGAGTTGCCACCAACATTAACGACAAGGGCGATCGCCTCGAGTAGCGGCCGTGGTATGCGTCGTCAAAAGCTCGCCAGCGACGAGCCCCATCGTGTTTTCATGTATTTTCTTCTTTTTTGAAGTCGCTGTTTCTTATGATTATATCGAAGAGCGAGACACAACCCGACGATGATCAGATCGGTCGCGTCGAACATTCGACGAGTGTCGTATACGGCAACGACGAAATATAATATAAATATTAATAAAAAATAAAATATCTTTTTCTATTACGAATGACTCGAGACCGAAGTAGTATCACTTATTTATTTATTAAAAACAAATAACATTATTAAGACGTACAGTAGGCTCTTCGCGACATTTCACGAAAGCATCACGACTATTGGCAACACTCTTCGTCACCTGCTTGGCTGCCTTAGTCGCATTCACCACCTTCGCCGCTTTCGACGCATTCACCGCCTTCGCTCATCAGGCAATCTAGGTTTGCGATAATAGCGTCGGTGAATTCAGCGCAGGACGCTTGGCCACCCATGTCCCGGGTGCGAACGCCGTCCTTTATGGTTTTATCCACGGCGGCCGTGATGCGCCGCCCGGCGACCGCCATGCCGGCGTGGTCCAACATCCACGCGGCCGCTCGGATAATGCCCGTCGGGTTGACGATCGGTTCCAGGTCGTCCTGCGTTCGGGACACGACGCAATTGTCTTTGCTGCGACAGTAGTTGCTGTAGCCGTAATCGCTGACGGTGCTAAACACGGCCACTTTCGGGCCGTACGCGGCAGCCGGCACCGTGGCCATTCCGCCGGACATCACTCCGCAAACGGCGCCGACGAACGCGCCGTACAGGCTGGTCGTGAGCAGCACGTCGTACCGGTTAGGTTCGCTGGTCGTGAGCAGCTCGTCGTACAGCTTAGGTTCGCTGGTCACGTGCAGGCAGAACGAGTCCAGCTTCTCCTCTTTGTACACCACGTTCGGGTAGCAGACGCTCACGTCCCGACAGGCCTTCAAGAACAACCCGTCCGACAACCGCATCACGTTCGCCTTGTGAAGCGCCGTGATCTGGGAGTGACCGTTCTCGGTGGCGTATTTGAACGCCATCTCGGCAACGGCCAACGAGCTTTTCATCGACACCATCTTGATGGACTGCACGATGCCTGCGCGATACGAAAATATTTATGCATTTAGACGGCGATGACGGTCGTGCGTATCGCATCGTGTTATAACTTATAATATTGTATTATATACGTCATTTTGAGTTTAACCCAGGTTACACTTAAGGGTAAACTTAACTTTTCTTTTTTAAGTTTTTTAAAATTTTTTGGTTCTAAGAAAAACGATATACTGCAGATTTGACACTTCTATTCACAAATTTTAATAAGTTATGAGGAATATTGAAAAAAATCTAACGTTACGTCATTGGGCCGGGCTCACCATAATTGCCCATCTCGTACACGTGTAAAAGTTGCTCGCTTCTCGTACTAGTTTGCAATTTTGCATAATATATTATCTTTGCAATATATTTTCGATTTTTTTTTTTTTTCATGAGCGAGTGATGTTGATTTTAAGCCACTGAACACGTTAAAATAGTACTAGAAGTTTGAGTAATTTTTGTATCATCGCACCAATACGATTACTTCAGACGTTGATCAACAAAAATAGGTACGTCTTTTAATATTTGAAAAAAAATGTATATAGATACTTATATTATTGTCTCAAGCGCAAAAAAGTCACAAATTTATATGCAAATATTATAATAATATTTTTAGATTGATAAATAATTATTTGTAAATTGAGTAATTTTTGGACGTGTAAAATAATATAAGAAACATTATGGGGAACCCAGCTCAAGCTCGTCACGTGGCTTTTCAAAATATCCCAGTATTCCCTTAAATTTTTCACGTTGGATTTTGACCAAATCGGTTTTAATAGTTTCTATAGGAATCAATTTAACGTTTAATAATAATTTGAAGAAAAATTATATTTTTTTGTGCTGTCTACTTCTTTAAATATAATTTAATTCTATAGGTAATACATGTAACGGATACGGGATGACTGATGAGATCGTCGTTGTCATATGCATATTAGAATAACCTATCTATATAATATTTATATATTTATCATCATTATATAACGCGTCTCACCGAACCGCCGCCACCACGACCGTTCATTGCTATTTCGTCGCGCCCTTTATACATTTTACACCAGCACGAACCCAACTATATTGTACATTAAAAAATATTATATATTTATGAGTACTACCCCGCGTGGGTTTTCATTGATGTTCACATCCCACCCTATACCATCAACAGGAAACCAACTGTTTCGCGTGTCTCTGCTGACGGCGACCCTTCACGCTTATATGAGTATCTTTTAGTCGGAGGGTTACCGAATGCAACGTACCGTGATTACAAGAATAAGTCTAACCACATACAACATAGACCGTCGTACGTATATTTCGCGCAATGTTCCCTGTTCATTAATGCTACATAATGTGTATATACATATCATTACTATGGCTTGAGAAACATTTGTATTTTGTAGTACATACGAACAAAATGCGTCTACAAAATATACTGAATATCATACTTTTAGATTAATAAAATTGACTGCACTTAATCATCAAATAGAACCGGAGTTTTAATAAGTGAATAATAACGATATATTATAAAATATTTAGCCCGTTCGCTACATAATTTCATAATTTCAGAAAAATATTACTTTAAAAACTTCTAGGATTAAATTACGTTTTCTATGGAGTAGGTAAATTGAGTAACTATAGCTACTACGTTTTGTAGGGAAGAAGCGGTTTCAAGGTTCAGAGAATAAAAAAAAAATAGGCTTCTAATAACTAACAATTTTTTTTTTTTTTTTGTAAACCTACGTTCAGCATAAATTATTATAGATGGTAAAAATTTAATCAAGTCAAAGTTTCTATGCGTGTTTCTATAAATACGCTGTATATAATCTAATATTTTTACATTAATAAATTGTACCTACGCTACAAACATTCAAACAAATGGTATTGCGTGTATATCTATAGATTGCAAAAATAATAAAGAACGTGTTGATGTTAAATTACTATAACGTTGAGTGATTATTTAATTTCAAACGTTTTGATAAAACATTAAAATAAACGTATACAAAATGTACAGTTTATTATTTTTTTACTTGTCAGTTTGATACGTTTTTAAACATTTGATATGACGCCACATTATGTCTACTATAATATGACAAACATGTTATAATATTCTATTGGTGTTTTTTTTTCTGAAGTTAACTTAAGTTATCTCACTAACCGATTTTATTATATAAAACGCGCCCTTTAAATTTTCTGTTTGTATTGTATTAAATAATATAAGTTTGTGATTTTATAATGAAACAATATTGAACTAAAAGCTTAGTATTTTATCACCAATTCGATGACCTCGACGAACTTAACACGCGTTCACATTTTAATGTTAGTGAGGCATTATAAACCAGTTTAAAAAATTATAAATATATTTTTCCCCTCACTAGATACGGTAAAGGTTATGCAAATCTGAAAAACGCCCTGTCTAAAAACGTCATTTGTGTGTATATAACGGAGACGCAGATTACTGTACGATTTGCGTTCACGCACCGAATTCGACAATAAATATGTAAATCTATATTTTTTCAGCGTACAATATTATTAAAATATGTGAAAAATTTGAATCGTAAATATGTTTAAGACCTTGTATATTAGATATATGTCAACGTGCGTTTTTGTGTTATATTATACGCATTTTCTATGTATACAAAAAATAACGTTACAGATTAATAAATTGTGTTTATAATAAAACGCTTCTACACTAAGCCACACCTCAGTTGAACAGTATTTAGTAGTCATATGGTATGAGTTATAATACATAAATCGTATAAATATCGACCGCGACGTTAGTAGGTTTAATTTTCCCAACTTAATAATACATTAATTTAAATACATTTTTTTAATAACACGCAACGATGACTATAATAACAGTAAATTATGTATAGTCATTTAGAAAAACACAAATCTACAATGTTTATTTTTTAATTTATTAAACTTTGTCACTGAAGGTAAACGATTGCTAGGGTAAGGGACACTCTTTAATCGCACCATCTTCTGTTACAAGTGTTTTCACCGTTCGTTTAAAATTAAACCTAAATTATACCCCTCGGGTATCCCAATTATAAATTAAAGTAAAACAAACTTGTAAAATAAAACTCTCATTAATTTTTAACGTTAAAGCAATATTTTCAAAAACTTTTGTTCCTACTGCGTGAATAGAAATTTATTGCTGTGCTATACTTCCTGATAACGAAAAAATGAAGTCATTGTGAAAAAATCAAAACAATAATTTTTTCTCAATATGAATAATAAAAGTCTCTCGTACACAATTCAACTTATTCTCAAAACGTATATCTTTAAAATGCATTTTTATTACAAAAAGCTGCTGAAAGTAAGAAGTTCCACGAATAAAAGAATAATATAGTTGAACCAATCAAAATCACAAAAGATATTTATTGAACGTTATTTTTCATCAAAAACAACGATTAAAATGTTTTGCATAAAAACAATCAATCTCAATCTTTATAGGAACAAAAAAATAAAAATAAAATGAATGAAATGTAATAGACATCACAAATATAACAACAATTTGTATTTATAAAAAGGTTATGGATTATTTCACAATAACTTTTATAAATCATTATTTCGTCGTTATTATTATTATTAGTTAAGCCTAATAATTTAGAAAATTTTAGCTAACTCGTTTAATATTTAAAATAAAATAATGTTTATTCACGGTTTATTCACAAATATTATAGATTTTAAGTGTCATGATATCACAACATTATATAGCAGCAGACATGACCATTATTACGATTCTTATTTTCTGTTTTTGATGTTTTCAATGATTAATACGTTTTTATGTACTTCTTTAAGGACTATTATTCATTTCTCTCATCGGATCGTTCTATTACCATTTATCCAAACCCACGTCTCAGAAACATCCAATTTTTCATATTTCATAACAAAGTTTTAACAGTGATGGACCCACCTGCACCTTTTGGGAAAATTATTTTCAACTAAAAGTTATGTTTAACGTTTTTGTACGGGATAGTAAATACATAAACATCGTTATTCCTTATTATTTATGAGTTTATTTTTAGCAAACGGTAGTACAAACGGAAATGAAGATATGAAAATGATAATATAAATTAACATTAATCGTGCATGTATCATTTCGTGTCACCTCTATGATTATAGAAAAAGAAGACTTAAAAAAGAATAAATAAGCGGAGTGCAGTGAAAATAAAACAAATTTTTCCTCCGAAAAACTTGAGGAATAATCGTAACTCGTAACTAAATGTACATATAAAAACCTACCTACATAAGTTATAATAAAATAAATTTATTTTATTAAGGTATCTGATATAATATTATAGCTATAACATAATATTATCTACATATCGGGACCATCAAAATATCCTTATAATGATTTAAACACATATTCTGATCAAAAATATGAATCCGAAAAATATCCTGTAGGTTATCCGGCTATATATATATATATATTATGTATAAATGAAAGGTGCAATCAACGTACAGCCAAAACTACTGAACCGATTTATTTGAAATTTTCAGTAAATGACAAATGTACTGATTACTATGTATATTGTATATAGGCGCACTAGAAAGGATTTTTCAAAATTCGCATTTTAAAGGGTAAAAAGAGCAAAAAATCGACAGACATTTTGAAATAATGCGATGGACATTTTTGCTTATAGATGTATAAGTTTTTGTCTGTCCTTTGTTTGTTAGGCCACGGAAAAAAACTGATGAATCAGAACTTGAAAATACTACCAAATTTACTTAATTGTTAACCAGTCGACGACGATGACGGCTGAGCTGCAGTTGCAGTAGGATTAAAGTGTCATAGGTATATATTTACGATTTACAACTGCGGCGGGTGTGGTGTGGGTGTATCGAGAAATGCATACCTACTACCCACATAATATACTGATATACTATGACATATACACCTATATTATTATATACCGGTCCGGAGAGACCCATCGCTAGATTTGCTCCGACGATCGGTGACAGAATAAAATATAATATTATATATACCCGGAGCGACGAGGTGCTCGATCTCAGAGTATTCGCCGCTCACGTTGTCGCGGATGTTGACCAGTTTGACGGGGCCGTATGGCTGGTGCCCTTCCACAGACTCGAATTTGCGGACGCCGATGAACGCGTTGAGCGCCTTGTTGAGCGCCAACGAGTCCGACGACTGCATTTCGTTCTGTCCCATCGTCGAGTCTTGGGCTCGTAGCACTAATCCCGTTTTTGCGACCGAACTTAGCACTTCCGGGTTGATGGTCATCCGGTTGGTTTTTGGTTCCCGGTACACTTTCAGTGTCTGACTGTCCCATTGCACCGGCACGAGGGCTGCCTCGAAGATTTTCTTGACGGCCGTGCACACCACTGGCCCCATGCCCTGGCCCTCGATCAAGGTCACGTGCAAGGACTGCGGCTGATTGCCGCCGACGACACTTTTAAATAACTTACGTGCGACCGCGGTCGCGCAAAACATTTCGCGATGAGAGATTGAATAAAAAGCGCTCAAAAAACGGATTTTTTATACAACACGAACGAAAGTAGTATGACAACAAACAAACAACACAATACTAATATCACGTCTGAAATAATATAGCAAATTCGTCTATATCTATGCCTACAAACAAATACTTATGCATCGCGACCGACTTCTTGACAACGAGATGTACTAATTGGCTAAACCAATATAATATTATAAAATAAATAATAAGAATGTGTTTAATAATTGTTTATATTATTTTGTATATTATTATTATATTCCCCGAAACGGTTAATCCCGGAGCGGTTTTAATTGCTAGAAATTATAATAATCTTGAATTAACGAAGCGCCTGAAAGTATTAAAGCCATTACCGGGCTAGGTCGATTGTATAGGTAGAAATTTCTTCGAAACATAGTGGAATTTAAATGTTAAATAATTAAAATACGACGTAGTAATGTAAAAGCAAAGTACAAACGCTCGGATAATGTTTTTTACCGGACGACGAATAGTAGTGCACTAATTTATAGAACCGTTCTGATGTAAATAAATCAAGAAAGATTACTGGATACAAATAAACTACTTACACTAAGATTTATGAGGTCAAAGTGCAATTAAAAAAAAAAAAAAAATCATTCATAAACAAATAATAAAACCTTTTATTGGCATTTACTATAAAAATATTATATTTATGTGTTTCAATGAGTTATTATTGTTTGTTTATTAATATTATTACGTTCCGTATAAGGACGTTAAAAGCCATTAAATCAACGTTATCGCTGTGCAAATACCTACAACTTGAAAATATTTCAATAACACCCCAAACAACAGCATTTACGTAATTGATGGCGTAAGTGCAACACTGTCAATAAACGAGACTCTACTTCACCCTACCCTTATAATTTGCTGATTTATTTACATTTTTTTTATTATTGAAAAAAAAAATCATTTTCAACATTAGGTGCATACTACTGGAAACCACACTGGAATATTACGACGCTCAAGTTCTTTGTATTACGTAAGTATTATATTAACTTGAGTAAATATTAGACAGACAACAATGTGTATGTTAAACACAACACGCATAAGAAGAAAAATGAACGTTTTTTTTCTTCTGTAGCGCCACACTGTAACTCAAAAACCTCACTGGTAAAAATTACACTTTTTAATATTATTCAATTACGGATAAGGCGGGTGACTTGTACAGTTATATACCTAAGTTTTTCATAACCACGTGTATTACACCAGCTTATAAAAATGCATTAATATAACAATTTAATACTATATAATAATTAAAATATTTGAAAAACACTCTACACCTCTGCAAACATTGATTTTTTACTTTACACTATTTATATTATTATATATTAATTACTCGCTATTTCGCTAGCCATCTTTGTTATTTGTAAAGCTTACATTTAAAATACTAACAGTACCTAATTTATATATTATATAACACTAATAATTATTACTGAACATCTATTAACCTATTTTATTCTATTATTTGAGACGTAAAAAATAAAAATGTTTACAATTGAATTTATTTTTATTTTCACTATATTATGATAAAAAGACTACTACATACTAATGCTGAAATTTATAATCAATGATTAATGATTGTTCATTTTTACTTTGTTTTTCAAAAAACTACATTTCACGATTTTAGTTTTTAACTATGCTTGGCCATACTTTGTGTACTGCTGTTTTTAAAATACTTACTGAGCAAACAATTCTAAAACGTCAAAAAATAGTTTTCTATGATTCATTGTAGAATACTAATAAAATATTAATGAAAATTACATTTCTGAGAATTCAAAAAAGTTTTTAAACTAAATAAATCATACGTATAAGCAATGCGTACGTACTGTAAAGTTTAATTTTAAAATTCACCGTTTTGTTTTTAGTGCATGTATGTATGTTGTTTATATAATATTTAGTATTGTATACACAATAAACACATATTATAATAATTTTATCTAAATGATAATAGTGAATTTTATGCATTAATATTAAATAAACTTAAAGAAATCTGCCATTTTACAAATATTATATTCATTCGCTTAACGTTAATGTAGACATTGCACTGTTTTTGTATAATAAATTATTCATCAAACATTATTAATTTTATTATTTGGGATATCTCGCGCCTTTTTTTAAATTGATTAAACTAACATTACTTTCAGGATAAACAATCTAATGTGCGTAATTGAATCTCATAAAAGACGAATTTCACTACTAAAATAATGGTTAGAAACTGTTGATAAAACAAATGTTTTCCCTAAGAATAGAAACGTTGTATAAGACTGTTTTATAAACGATCGAAATTTCTCACAAGTCTTGACAACCACAAAGATCACCAACATTTGCTACTGTTAAAATACGACTTTTCATAGAATTAAATTCTTCTATTTACAAAATTGGTACATTTTAGAACAAAATAATTCGACACTCTTCATCTTATCTCTAAAATGTCAGAAATTAAAAAAACAGTATTGTAAATATATAATTGTTTAAAAATTTTATTACTATTTTTTTTTTTCAAAAATAAGTTAATTCTCTTTAATTTATTTATTTTGTCATTTTTATCTCTATTATTCAATATTAAGATGAATTAAATTAATTACTATGGGTCTGGCTACTTAAGTTATTAAAAAAAATAAATGCTAAATTTATTATAGAAGTTGTTGATTAAGATAATAAAAGTTAATTTTGTAAATGTTAAAATACCTACAAGTAAGAAAATAATACGTTGAAAGTTATTTGAAAACATCTAAGTTTGTAATTACTAATTACCATAGAACAGGGCAATTTGTCATTAGTATTTAATAAATTTAACTTCGTACCTATAAGCTATAAAATATAATTTTCATAATAACTTTTTTGTCTTTCGGTGTTTTAAATTTATCATAATCCATTTTCTCATCGTATTAAAATCGCATCAAGTCCCCCACGGATTATAAAAATAAGAAGAAAAAACCTGAAGCGCTTATTTCTCTATTCTTTTGTCGGTCCTCGTCCTTAATGAAATTATCACAATAACTATAATCTCCATAAAAGAATTGTTCTAACATTGTCTTATGTACGCAATATAATATTATATCATAACTATTATTATTGTACGACTGGCGCCGCCCATAATATATCTCATGATGTTGAATATTGTTAAATGGATCTTATAGGGTGAAGGGAGAAATCTCGTGTGTCATTTGTAACATATAACTTGAGTGATATTGAGACGGTTGAGAGACAATTTGTAAGTATGTAAATAAATGTGTATATTTTTTTTTTTCATTAATGAGAACTGTTAAAAAATAGAACCGTTATGCAAATATAGTCGTGTTACCGCCCCATACTACAACACTGTCGTGTCGTCTGGAAGACTGTTGTGAAAAAAGACACGAAGAATAAAAACGAACGATTGTATCATTTTCGGTGTATTTAATTCTTTATTATTATTATTATTATTATTTTTCGTAATGCCACTGTATACAAAGAACAGGAAACTATACTGGTTTCAAAGGCTTGCCCCGTATAAGAATAATTTCCGTTTTATATATCCCATCTCCATGTAATCCATTGAGGATTTTATACTCACTAACATGTCAGTCGATCATTTGTGATGAAATTATATTATGAAATATTAAAATTGTAAAAATAATGATAATAAATGTTCGTTGTCTATTTTATATCTACCTTATGTAACTATATACGAGTATACTTTGATTCTTCAAAAGATCCTACTCGGTATTGAAAACGTGTTCTTTATGATATTATGTATATATCAATCACGATTTTATGCGAATTAACTTGTAGTCTCTAATTTGACCTAATCTATCCATATTTAACACTTTGAACGTATCATATGATTACGATTTAAATCCTTTGCTTCTGCAGTGTCTGCGTATACGTCGATGAATGAATATTCCGAGAATCTTACTAACCAATCGCTTTGACTTTTGTGTTATATGTACTGACATATAATATAATACACATTAGGTATGTATTATATTATTTTAAGTTCGCTGTAATCATCAGTCGGTCGATAGTATACGCATACAGAGCGAACACACGGCCCTAAAACTAATAGCGGTTCGATTTTGCCGTCAATGTGCGTAATATATCGTAGTTTGGATAATATTATATACGATTATTGAGCAGTAAAAAGCCCGGTAGGTTTCATCGACCTATACACGCACGCAAAAAAAAAAAAAATATATAAGTACCTAATAAAAAACCAAATTATACTATAAATAATATAAATTCATAATCTCGCAGAGAGCCCGTCACGAAGTCGTAAAACCAGGTGGACAGGGGGAGAGGACGAAATCGAAACGGACGACGATGAGGTATATTATATTGTGTACATATTACAGACGATACCGCATAATGTATTATAATAATATAATGTACCGTATAAACGGCGTGGTTCCTATTGTGCGCGTTCGGTTTACCTAACGTAACCGACATTACCCATTCGGTGACAGCAGCAGCAGTAACAGCGCGGACGATTAAAGCTCGGGGGAAAAAAAAAAAATCGTTGGTTGCGCGTTCCACAGCAGCGGACGATTTACCGCATGAGATTAAGTCTATGTAGCGTGAATGGGAGGGGAATCGACAATCACGACGACTGTGGACCATATTTATGGACATATATGTTATTAAAATTGCAGCGATATTATATTATAGTACGTAATATATACCTACTTCTATAATAATGATATAGGCAGAAACCTTATAATTGGTGAGACAGATACTTTCAAAACAACTGTGAAAACTTGTATTTTTTTTTTTTTTTATAATCGTGACTATACGGAACACGTAATCATAAAAATATTAAGAATATACTAAATAAATATATGATAAATACCTATCGATGTGATGCGAATGATTCGAATCCCTGTAGTTACATTATACAGTTGCACCGAATTTACTTTTGTGATGTTGCGTTGTCTATAAAACGGGCGGTCGACTTTAATGAAATTGTAATCGATTTCTGAGTTTGCCAAAGTTGTCGCGGTTGATTTATCCCAATTTCTTAGTTCTTTTCCGATCTTATTTTTTCTTTGCCACCCTTAAACATTTCTATCGTATTGCGAGACAAAATGGATCAAAATGTGCAAGTAATGATTTCTATAATCGTGATGGGTTAAACAAATATTGAAAAAAAAAAAAACTTTAATATAAATTTATTTTTTTTTGAAAAAAAGTTCTAGGAAAGAAGAAGGGAGTTACAGTAGTCTCAAAATTATGACACCATCGACTTTTCGGTATCTTTTTGTCCATACATAACACACGGGTAAAACGGATATTTGCCGACGATGGCGATGATTACGTCATGTGACGGCCAGTTTGACATCAATGCATCATATACAAAAAGGTACGTCTGTCGCCGTTAGTTATTAGATATAGGTATACTCGTATAGAATATAACTACAGCTATTATATTATATAATTCGATCACAATACGACGTCTTTTATTATTATAATTATTATTGTTATTAGTTTTTTTGTCCCCTAATTATTCAACCGGACCGCGCGTGCAAACACCGAATCCAAACGGCCGGCGACGCGGCTGACCGAGGGTCGTCGTCAAACCATTATCAGCTGCGCGTGACCGACTAAGCCCAAAATAATGATACCGATATCAGTGGTCCGGCGATTGTATAATGTCGTAAGGTAACTCTATGCTATAATCGTCTATAATGGGTAGATAAATGCCTAATATTTACTGAGAAAAGCCATTTATTTGCGTCACCAACTACGTCTGAATAATACTTTGAATCGATTTTTGTGACTTATTTTTGTAGTGAAATCTTTGACGTAAATGTAAGTAGATACCTATACTGCATGAAAATCGATCCCGACCTAACCGGATTCTTATATTAGATTTTAGCAGTTTTGAATTTTAATGTTCACGCGTTTATTTATCATATTATCGGTGTTAAATATATTATAATCAATAAAAATGCGATTAAAAACAAGAAATATGCACATAGTATATTAGATAAAATTCATCCACGTCCAAGGGAGTGTACCGGGTGTACGTAGTTAGTCTGCGATTGTGTAAAACCACCAAATAAAATATTTGTAACGAGTTCAATATTATACTAAATGTTGCATACATCGTACGACTTATTGGACAAACGTCACGGATATAATAAATAATATATTACAAACCTACAGAAATGGTCACGGGCGTGTTTGATGACGTTATGTAGTGGCTCTATGAGCAATACGCGGTAACGGTTTTCCGACAGTATTTCAAAAGTACCTACGACTTATATAGGTACGATATCGATCGGAAAAAATGCATCGACCGACTGACGTGACGAACTCTCCGTTGAGCGACACGCTGTACGGCGGCGATGCATGCGAGGTATGTCAAACCGGTCGTCACTCGAGCGTGCATAAATTATAATATTATTTATTATTCCGCATATATAATATTATAATCTCGACGGATCGCAAAGTCGCGGTGTTCGGGTGCTGTACAATAATAATATATTGATGTGTACAACAACAATAATAATATTATCGTGTCGGCTTCGCGTCGTCGCAGTCGTCACGAGCCCACAAACAGACGACAAACAGTCCCTCCGAATGGCCGCGACCTGGTCGGGGTCGAAATCCGTTCGCACAATGCACGTCAAATTTGCCACCGCCGTTTGACGGGGGGTAGACAACGATGACGGCGACGACGACGACGACGACGACTGATTGACGTAATAATATATTATGATTATATCACATAATTCAATTCGCGCGAACGGATTATCGTTTAAACACGCGCGACGGTGGCGTGTCCACTGCAGTGTCATCGTGATGTTTGCGTCACACACATAATAAAATATATAATGCGATATACACTGCTCGTTCTGCAATGTAATAATATAGTATAATGTTGTGTAATTGTGCAGCCGCCTCCGAATCCTCGTTTAATCCAAAGAAATAACACGTGTCTATTACAGCAGTACCCCCCCCCACGCCGGTAACGGATCCGCCGGAGCTCCTGAACCCCATCACCGAACGTGTTTTGAGAATAGTCGGCTAGGATTATTATTTGTATACTTACACGTGTACACGCGTTATAATTGAACAGTTTATAGTGTTTATCATACTATTATGTGATATTATTATTGTAGGGATATCGAATTGTGTTTGCGGTGATGAGGTGGTGCGGTAGGAGAGCTAATTGAAAATCGTACGTAAAAACCAGTGGTCAGAATTTCGTTCGACTTACAGTAATAATTATATTTATTATATAATTTTACACCACTACACCAAGACACTAACTGCAATCTGCAACAGTTGATTGATTTTAAAATCAACTAAATAAGTAACTTAACCATAGTAGGTATCATACACGCAATGTTTATAATACGTAAGTTATTAAAATGTATAACTAATTGCAGTTTTTCTTTTTTTTTTATATATATATAAATATTTTATCATTTTTATCCATTGTAATTTATAAAAAAAATTTAAATACCTATTATGATAGGTTTAGCGTTCTGAGGTTACAACTTACCCAGTACAATTCGTTACGCAGATATTAAAATACAACTAGATTAAATATGTTTTTCACTAACAAACTGCTATCTAGGAATAATTTAAGACTATTATTCGCACATTGTTAGATTGGGCCGTGTTGCTAATGATAGCCACGTAAAGGTCGAAAACGGTCATCCAGTACGATTAACGACAACAATGATGAATTTATCGAACAATAAACAATTTTGTTTGTTATGTTTATAAGGGCTATAAGTTTTATAAAATTCACGTGGGTTGAATTTTGTGCAATATAACCAAGGTTGAAAATTACAAAAGATTTTATTTGCCCGAAAAAAACAATTTGCCGGACTGTATATAAAATTATGAACTATACACAATCGATACATTTCATATTTGAATAACAATATTAAATATTTATTATTTTTAGTTAACAAAGAAAAACATTGTCACCGACGTATAGTTTTCCAGAAACAAATAATACCAAATGACAAATGGTATAATACTATAGTTGTTCAATATACTTATATTTTATTTGAAAAGTTTTACGAGTGGTAACTCCGTCCACTTAAGAGTTACATAATATTGTTTTAAAAATGATTCGAATGTAAATCAGTTATTACGCCGTTCGTTAGTAAATAAAAAAAAAAATTGATTTTTTACCGCCATTTCAATTTTAAACTTTGAATATACTTGTATAATAATAATAATAATAATAAAAAAATTAAAACTTTGAAGTTTAATTTTATTAAAAATAAGAAGAAGTAAAATGAAAATAAATATTATTATTATTATATTATTAAATAAATACAATTTTACTCTTAAGCTTATTAAATATGTATTTCCGATAAAACTGAGTATGAAAATAATTTTGTCAGCATATCTTTGTTGAGTTTCATATTTTTTTAAGCAAATAGTTAAGAACTAAATTTTATAATACACAGATATATTGAAATAAATTCATTTTTATATTTCATGTTTTATACAAAATGGTTTCAAATGCAAGTTACAATACGTGTTAAGTACTTTCAACTTTAAACGTCACGTTTTAAATTTAATCTATAGATGCTATCAATAATAGCGTAATGTATATGGGGGGTTTTTTTTTGTCTGTTACTAATGCAAATAATAATACAATCCAAATACTCAAAAATTATAACTATTTTACTATGCTTAAAGTATCAGTGTTATATACTTATATCTAATTCGTATCATGGTTGGACAACACTTTTATCGTTTATTTGAATCTGCCCTGGGAATGAGAACAATATTACATTGTCGAGTGGGCACTCGACGAACATAATTTGGATGCAACAGTTTTTTTCGCAGTACTTAACAATATTATGTATAAATTGAGTACAACATCATAATCTGTCCACAGTGTTCATTCTATACACTAAACGACGATTCATCCGTCTGAGATAATAGAGAAGCTGCAACTGATTTTAGAACGATATGGCAAGGCTTAGCGGCGGGGTTATGCGAATGTAACGTCCGTACAAATGCATTATAGTACAATCGTCACGCGTCCACGCAGGTTAAATTCTATGACATCAATTGGGGGGAATACGTCATATTGAACGCTCGATACATGCTATAACTGCGAATTTCGAATAAAATCCATGGAGGGGGGAACGGTCCAGCTGTATGAAATAAAATAAAATAATAAGTATAAATTGACTGGGGGGATGTCTTTGTATTTAATCGACTATCGATGGGGTTACTAACGGTTGGAATTATTATTAAAAAAAAAAAAAAAACACGTGTATGTTCATATGTTTAATCTACCTCTTGTGTTGATTTTGAATTCGAGGAAAAAAAGTATTTACGTACCTTTATTCCCGAGAGTTTTCGAAGCGGATGACACACTGTTATTTCTCATCACGTCTGTACATATTTGGAAAAAAACAAACCCAACTAAATTACTACCACTCCCGCTGTTATGTTATGTAAATAATGTCTTGTGTTATGTTTTATTGGATTTTTATAGGTTTTATATGTACACATTCGAAGGTTGGCTGATAAATATTTGTAACGACCTGTGAGCTAAAAATAAATAATTATATTTTTTTATATTCCAATAATTTACCAATCGGTACTTAGGAGAAAAAAATATTTTATTTTATAAGCTTAAGAATAATGCAAAATTATTATATTTCAGCCGGCTAAAGTAGACTCATAAGACTTTAAAACTAATTAACAGTAATCTTATTTTCCAGAAAAATATAACCACTTAAAAGTTATATCCGTTGTTTATTTTATTACTCTTTTTTTTTTTTTTTTTTTTGTCAAATACCTACCTAACTAAATTACAACAATAGACATTAGCATTAGGGTTACAAATTATTCAATTAAGGTTGGTACTTTAACTAAATAATGTTATTTGTAAAAAAAATAATGGCGAGCAATTTTTAATGAAAAATAGAATCATTCTCGAAATGGACGTAAAAGTAATTTATCATTTTTCATAATTTCAAAAATTGTCTTCAATAATATAAGCTTTGCATTTCAGTTTTTCGGTCATACCTCTTTATTATTAAAATAAAGATTAAATACCAACTGTTTCAATGTATAATGTATTTATAAAACGACTGCAATCCCTTAAAATATAACAGGTAGGCAACTTATTCGACGTTTAATAAATCTTTTAATTATCAAAATAAAAGGGAACCTTAAGCTTAACCATTTATTGTATTATTTTAACGCTTGTTACTATATTTTAATTAGAGAAATATTATTATTATTACACGCTTTTGCCTTTTGGCCATCTACATGTTTAGTTGCGTAATTACTTCCCCTTTTCAACTTTTCAAGCAAACACATAACATACAAACAATAATAATAACATTATTATATTACTATGTTCTTATTTATTTTGTATTACATTTATAAGTTAAACCAAATTAAAATTATATATATTTTTATAACAATTGTTAAAACCCTACAGGTTTCTATAGAAGAATATATTGTTATTATATATATTTTTTTTGTACTTTACAAAAATAATATAATTTATTTTGCGTCGAAAATACATGAAAATTTATTGATACTGCAGATTTCTTAGTGTATTCTTTAGAAATTGTTTTTTCATCGACATTTTACGTTAACGTACTGCACTGCAGCAAGGGAAGACAGATAAGATTTATGTAAAGAATATTCGTAATCACACGCTCCCCAAATTCACTACACCACTATAGTGTACAAAAAGATTTTTTTTTTGATATTACTCTTAAACCTGAAACGAGTTTGACGATGTTACAGTATAATAGGTATCATATCCACATATATGAAACATAGCTGCTGACACTTGTTTCAAAATCAAAGGGTCAAGAAACTTTAATAGTATTATACAGCCGTTGACGTTCTAACACGATGCTGTCGTACAAAGAAGGGTTGAAACTCTGAACACCTGGGAAAGTGGCCATAGAAACTCACCCGTATTGTTGTTATTTCATTCATCACTAAATAAATGCCTCTTCTCTATAAGCCCTAACGCACAAACATTTTTTTTTTGTTTTGTCTTGTAACCCCGTGCTGAAATCCTAAATATTCTAATACTCGCGTAAAACATAATATTATTTTAAGTCTAAGCGAACATGGAACATACATACCTATATTATTTATATAGATGTTATAAATTGTGTATTTTTATCATTTATCCTATTATTATGATCCTAATCAAACGATTGTAATTTATTAATCAGAACGTATATGTTTGTATACAATATCATCAGCTAATTATTACCAAATACTGATTACAAATCAAAATACTGGTATTAATGCTATAATGTATAAATTGTGTGTAATAAAAAATGTGTGAAATGAAGTTTTAAAAAACAAACGGGCTTACACTGCCTAAATAATAGAATATTATATCCTACTATTTGCGCTTCCGTTATCCCTCTAGTATTAACCTGTTATAACAAGGCTATAAATTAAGGGTTTCATGGCGAAAAATCTGTTATAGCCCATTGTTCAATAAGTGAATAATAAAAAAATAATAATAACATTTAATTCTCGATATGTTTATGTTTTGGGGACAACGAAAGCAGTCGTTTTAATGAGTGGCTTTCTAGTTTGCCGACTTTTTTTTATCATACTAAAGAACCTGTATTTCCACAATGTTTATTTGATATGGGAAAAATCTAACTCAGGTATTTTAACTTAATGAATAACGACCATAATGTTATTCAACTACTTTGAATCTAACAATAATTTTAGTCACCCAAATTGCCTTTATTATTTTAAAATAAATAGATATTATCGATAAAATAAAATATTTTTTTTTAATCTATTTATATATTTCATGAAACATTTTTAATATCCCAATACAATCAAAAATAGTTATATTTACTTTTTATTGAGATCCAAAATTGAACATACATACAAATGCTCTTTAGACATTGAAGAGACAACACAGTCAATCAGTACCTTGTTGATTGTAATTTATATTAAATACTATCATATTTTCTCTATATGACTATATTCAACAAAATGTAATATACCTAATTTTTATAGGGCATGATTTCCAATTTCGATAAGAACTGTTTTACTAAATAGTTTCTATTTAGTTTAATAAGAATATTTTTTAACATTGCAGTGTTTACTATTTGTTAAAATTTTAATATACAATTTTGAAACTTGATTTAAAAATCTTAGTATATTATAGGCTATTAAAAATAACGAATTATTACTTAAGGTAATAATAAAAATATTTTAAATGCATATAAAATCAAAATCATACTATATTAAGTCATAAATAAGAGTATACATATACACTACAGTAAATGATAATAAAAACCATAGTAAGAAATATAGTGTGAAAATTACATTTAGTAAGATTCGAAATTTTGAAATTTACTAGGCCATAAAGAACGGGAATTCGAGATGATTAATATCCGGACCCTAGGGAGAAGTTCATCGCAATCACATGAAAACGGTTAGACTTAGAAACGACTTGAAATAAAAAAGAGAAACTTGTTATGAGCAAATAAACTATTAAAATTTAATTGTGTCAATACTAACAGTAAATAAAATGATATTGACTTAAAAATAAAATAAATTACTTTGATTAAAAATAATAATGTAATAATTTACTTGGTGCTGATATTATCCACTGATAACTCTTAATTTACTTATCTGAATTAAATTATTTATAGTTATTTTGGATTGAATTTGAATTTATAGTGGGTACTATTTTATGATCAGCTAGGTATCTATTTAGAATTACAATCATTAATATAAAGTTATATTAAAATATTTATAATGAATAAAAAAAATTCCAAAATACTTTATTCACAAAGATGCAACAAGATGCAACATAATAGTATTGTTTAATTGTTTTATCAAAAACATTGAGTTTAGTATATCAAATAAAATCATCGAAGTAAAACCATAAGAACCAATGTTAGCTATTAAATTTCAATATAAATATATATATACACTTTAAAATATAAATTACTAGTAGTAATGGACAATATTCATCTGTTTTTGTTTTTATAATTTATAATTTATTCACATATTTTACACATTACATAAGTTTTTTCTTTAAATATTATTAAAAAAAAATTTGTATATTTTGCTTAAAACTGTAAATCAAATATTTCCTAATAAACGTACCTAAAAAATATCCTTTATAGAAAATAACTTAAACTATTATGTTAAATTAAAATTAAAATGTAGGGTTTCGAGAATAGAAACCATTCGTGAGCCCGTTATTAAAATACATTTATTAATTATTTATTTATTAAAGATGCACAGTATTACAATATTTCTTGGAAGTAAAATTATTTATATTTTTGTGTATAGCATGAATATTATAGACTTCCGTTGTTTTGAAACTGTTCACTTTTAATCAAATATTTTAAATTATAGATTATTTAGTTTCAGACTTTAATCAAATAAACAGTACTTATTTTCTAATCTTCATCTGAAACCTAAGTATCTTTAAATTAACTTTAATACACTTTATCAAAATATGTAAATCCAATACACCTTCAATATAGATTTCTTATTTTAAACAGCTTAAAACGTTACTATTTTTAATGATCAAAGATAAATTATTTATAGCAATCTATAAACTTTCTTGCAGTTCAAATTTTAACAAAGTAGCATATCTTTCTGCGCCCTCTGTTACGACATTTGGATTCCCCTTTAAACGTTAAGTACTAACCATAGCGGCCATCACTTTGTCTAAGGAAACACAATGAACTGCGAAGACAATGATGTTGCCCGAGGTGTCTCATTAAGCGGACAAACGAACCGTGACAAATGGAAAGACCGGAATTTTGGTTCAAATAATATGAACTAAAGAAATCGGAAGTTGCAGCTGTCGGATACGAATTAAAAATTTGTTATGCATATAATTAAAATATGACGAAAACATATTATAATGGATCAGTAGACGCAGTGTGGTTATTCTATACGTCAAAACCAATCAAGTGAATAACTACTCGAGTGACCATTACAGTGTGTAATCATGAATTTTCGTCAAATCTCCGCTATTCCTCAGCTAGATATTACATTTTCCAATAATATTCTTCATTTATTGCCGATAATTTTTGAAAACGCTGTCCAATAACGATTCGTCATCACTTCAGTGCGTGTGGGTTGTGTGGCCTGTCGAACATCGTGATATGATTAAAGTGAGTGTCCCTGTAATTTGTTTTCGAGTCTGATCCATCGTCAACCCAACTGGAAGCCAGACAAAATATAACAGAAATGCCATAATAAAATGGAAAAACTTTTTGAGAAACTCATGTATTTTCTACTATCGTTAGATTCACCATCATCAAATACCAATGATCAATAAATGATTATTTCATGTTCTATAATATGAAATAATAAAATAAACTAAATAAAAATATCGATTAACTTATAAAATGTTAACCAAAAAGCACGCTGTAACATATTAAATTTCTTAAAATCATAAACTTCATAATACATTATTATGGATTATCTGGATTGTACTATTGTAATGATACTCTGCAGGATTCTCAATAGTCAATAGTCAATGATAATAATATATTAGTTGATAAACCAATTTGAATTGCAACATTTTGAATTTGAATCACTTTGATTCTATAGAAATCTAAAATAATATTACTGGTTTCGTAAAATGGTAGTTACTATAATATGTAATGTGATACTTTTCCGTGTTAAAAAATTTAAAAAAAATAACACCAAATGATGTAATTACTAGTCAGAACATGTAACATCAGATATACGTATAAATAAATTATATATTAGTCATTGAAAAAGGTAGGTACCTACTCTCATACTTATCATTAATCATATCGAATTGTACATAGTATTCACTGTTCGGTTTTAACTAAACTCCGTCAACAATAATAATGAATAAATATCAGAAGACTCATAAAGAATAATGCATATGACCGACTAAAAAAATATTTTAATTCATAATACATTTCGGTTTAAAATTAGACTCATCGGCAATTCACAACATTAAACGTATTTGAATAAAATATGTACGAATGCGTAATAATATTTAGTGATTATGAACTAAGTTTCGTTCAATGATTCGTCATTTGAGATTATTGATATTTGCTGGGTGTTACTTGTACCGCGTGACAGCGACTGTATGTGAGAATCGTCCGCATTCCAATTGGAAAAAAACCCCCGGGCCATACATTGTCCACCGACAGGTCCGGTTATTTTAAAGTTAACACAAATATACGATAATCATTCAAACTCGTGTCTCTCTCATAAAAGTTTGAAAATGTCTTATTCAAAACAGTGACGAGCGTTTTCATAAATCAACAACAGCAGACACCCGATGCCCAATTCACGTCAGCCCCAGACAACGATCATCGGTCATCAACGGTTAAAAGAAATACCTGCTGATTGCCTAACGATAATGGTAAACGGTAACGATACACAAATGATGAATAGGAAAAAAAACGAACGTAAATAAGTTCAAACTGAAATGCAACGCAGGAATAATTGCCAAGGTTTAATAAATTATGTATATATTTGTTATGCACAATTTCTTAACGACCTGCGACACGATTCGTTTTTAAACGATATATATATATATACATTAATAGATATAGTATTTAATTATGATTCATTTTATTTTAATCAACATATCAAAAGGTACAACACAATAAATATTTTAATGATTTAATTAGTCTACATAAGTAAAAATATATATATATATATAATATGTGTTTACATGACTATTCGTATAAATATAATTAATTTTGTCCTCTCGTTATAACGACGACGTTAGGTACTAAAATTACCAGATGTCAATTTGTTTTCATAAAGAAACGTTAAAGATTTTCAAGCATTCTTTAAACTTGACTATAGTTTATATTAGCACTTTTTAAGAATGCTATTAATAAACTTGTCGGACAAATAATGCGTCAACAAAAATCATAAATAAAATTGCAAACGTCAACATATAGTTGTTTTCTTGCACAAGTTAGATGAAAAGAGAAACATTTTTCGAAATCCAAACGTTAGCGTTATAACGACATTGATTGTTCGCATCTGCAATAACCAAAGCGCAGTAAAATTACCCTTCTCATGGACGTCGTTTAAAAGAAAAATAAGAAAAATGTAGTACACGCCGAGGTCTCCGAAAAGTTTTTAAACGTGTACGTCCGAGGACAAGCTTATTGCAATGACAAAAAAAAAAAATGTAATAAAATAAATTCACAAGTACGTCGTTAACGCGCTATAAAGCCGTCTATGTTTGGTAAACATTCTGTGGACAAATCATTAATAAGTGTTGAACCAAGGTCGAGGTTTATGATGGTTTGTCGGGGTTATAATATCGCTATATTATATTACTACGAAGCCAAAGGCAACATAATATATATTATTATTTAGTGTTTGACGACCGGAACCATATAATATTTAATATAATATTATATCGTTTCATCGATAGCACTGTACGATTTTTAAAGTACAGTACGTTTGTATTTTATCAAAATTTACTATATGGTAGAATAAGGGTCACCAGACTCGGTTGATCATGATGGAAGAGAGTCGCGGCAAATTCGCGTGCCGCGGGATATGATTATATGCAGTGTACTCGCTGCACTTGCGTCTGCTTACACATAGATAGGTGCTAAAATTCAAATTTCCTCGTCCTTTTCCAGTCAGAAACCTCTACACCGCTCCCGCCCCCGTTTCGTACCGAATAACCGGATTAAAACGGCCGGCATAAATTATTCAAAACTCCTCAGAAATTATTATGCATGCTTCGTTAATTGTGTGGTTTCTAAATAACTCTCCTGGATGCGGAATATTCACTGGTAGATGTGCCTTCCTTCATTCAACCGAAGCGCTGATCTGCCAGCAATTTATTTATAATCGACTATATTGTAATGTTTCTTAAACAAACTGCATTGCACAGTAATAACGCATAACTATAGGTATATTGACTATAATTGAGGCAGATAGGAGCACACAGTGAGAGTAGATATAATATATATTAGTATAGGATAACACGATTAAATAAATGGTATCACTTAACCGTGAAATATATGTGATGGTAATATGCTCAGATATAGCATTGTGTATTGTGACCGTTAAAAACCACAAAATCCTAACCATTCGATGAATATATTATTTTATCCGTGTTTATATGTATACATGTAAACAACGAATCAATATATTTATTTAATTTAATAATAAAAAAAAGACTACTTTTGTTTTTTAATCGAGCAGATGCTATCTTTCTAGGTAGTTAATATAATTATTCAAGAAAAAAAAAATTTAAATATTTTATTACGAATGTTCAAAAATAATTCGATGATAATCGTTTTAATAATGTATATAATATGAAAAAATTATATCTTTATTATCCGTTAAAATAAAAATCGATGTAATGGTCGTTAAATAATGTTGTTCCTCCAAGAGTCACATAATATATCTAACGTAATAATGATAATAAACAGGACATATTATATTAGCCGTAACTAATAATTATAAAGTAGGCACGATTGACAATTTATTCGACTATATTATAAGAGTAGGTAATAAAAGGGGATAAAAAAAAAAAAAAAATGTTTGGCCACTTTAAATGTCGAACAAACATCATACGCGCGCTTCCGGTTTTGGTGATACTTCCTAATTGTAATAATTATCGAGGAATTACGAATAACAATTATTATGCGCTCATTAAGTCTATAACGGTTCGTTCAAATAATATAATTCCTCCATCATGATAGTACGACGATTATTATTATACGTACACAGTCGCGACCAACTTTTCACACGTAACGTATATAACGTAGATTAAGCTAAGCGTTTGGTAATTGTTTTCAATCATATCTAATTCCGCAGCAAATCCAAATATATAATATATATGTAATACACAATATATTCGTATTGGTGGCACGTATTCGACGCACACGCACACTGTGCGCTTGACGTCGGGTTTCTCTCCAAACAATCGCTCAAGGCATTTACTATAGGTAGACACACACATGCGCGCGCATTCACATACGAAGAATATGTTATTTCGATGGAAAAAAAAAAATCGGTTTGCCAGGAATTTAAACGACGTAATTAATGGCGCGCAGAATGCAAACGGGAATCTCTTCCACGGTCGCCTCGGGGCGCCCATATAATAATATTATATACGTGTATTTATACCTATTCGCGATACGCGTACACCGGCCGTGTGTGTGTGTGTGTGCATAGAGTTAGTACTTCGTTCTCGAGTGTCTCTGTTTACTCCGGTGCCCTATATATTATATGATGTTTGTATTCGAACGCGGATGGGTCAATCGTACCGCGAAACACGGTCGAGGTAGCACGAATTAAAAAAAAAAAAAAAAAATCGCCGGGGAGGGTGAGAATAATAATTATATATTATACACGGTACCACAGGACTGTCGTTTTCAGGCCGTCGCATACATATTATTCTCATTTGCGGAGACGTAGCTAGCTGCAGCGTATAGGTACCTATAGGTATAGGTTATAATATTATAATATCGTATTGGTTTTGCGGATATAACGCGTTCGGCTGTATATTATAGTTGTACGTGTCTGACCACTCCCATCGTATAATAATATTATCTCCGAGCACGTGCGTCGAAATCGGTAAAGCTGTATTGTAACACGATGAAGGTGCGTTGCGGCGTATTAGCGCGTATAGGGTTACCTGTCGGCTGCCGCCGGTGAATTATTCGGGATGAAGTGACTGACTGACTGACTGTCGTACGATCAAACGTGAAGAAAACCAGGTTTGCAAATTACCGACAACAACAAAAACAACAACTACTACAACGACAGCCGAACGAAAATCGCTAAACACGACTTTGAAACTGTTGAAGTCGCGTATACGATAATTGACGCGTGACGTATTCAATTATAATTTTTGAAAAACTCTCGGTAGGTAGTACCTGCTCTAGTATAGACATATGATATCTTATACGCATGCAGTAGCGCGAGTAACTGTAGTACAACATATTTTATGTTTGTGTTGTAGAATCTAAAATTACAAACATTAGTAGTGCCAGTATAAAACACATTATATTATATAGACTCGTTTTAAAACAGGTACTTGTTTCTGCTTCATTATTATTACGTATTTGTCCATTATTATAATAATGCGAAAACGACGATATTTTTAAAGGAGTACAATGAGTACATATATTTTGCCAAGCAGAGTAACCCATTCAGTACGATGTGTTCGGTATGATACGTATACTACAGACATTCAGCTCAATGGTTTTATTCTATACAAGGATATCACAACAATAACTTTTGAAGATTATCAGGAAAGTTTGACTTTACGAACTTTTAACATTTGACGGCAGAGCTTAGATAGTAATCGTATAAGTTTAATATCTGTTTATTCCTTACTATGAACTTTCATTATTCGACCTATCGCATAGACCGGTTATTTTATGCTGGCATAAGAGACTTCACTACTGTATTGAAATAGTTTTGTAAAGCCAAAGCAGTATTGTATTACTCAATACATTATATATTATGTATAACCATACTTGGTGCTATAAAACGGCAATACTGCACAAACATTAAATTATATAACATATGAATGACAGGACGTGGAATGTATTAATGCAAAATGTAAATCGCCAAAGTCCATATGCGTCAAATCTAATGTCTGTACTTATTTCCATATACGACTGAAAACAATAACAGTAACTGATACTAAACTTAATAATTATTTTTTATGTTATAATATACAGATACAACTTATTGGCCAAACATGATTTTATGATATCATATTTAGTGAGTAGGTAATTTTCTTGTAATATTTAGTATTTATATTCTAAAAATAGGTGCGTGTTGCATGAATCAAAATAAATGTAAAAATGATTTTGAAATACAAATTACATTGATACATTTTTTTTTATCGTTGAAAAAGAACGGCATTAATAATAAATTGAATATATTTTTCGAAAAAATCTCATCATGATATTTAACATATTATAGTTCCATAAATATCTTTTTAACTAAATAAGATATCTCAAAATACAATAAATTTGACAATATACAAATATATACTGTCCTTACACATTATCATAAAATCATAATATAATAAGTTATAAAAAGGGACATAACATTAAATTTCAAAATACATTTTTTAATAATATAAACTTAATATTGTTAATAATTTATTATTTTTAAGTTTTTAAAACAACGTATTAATTTGAAATTTTATAGCTTATATTATAACCTATGTCATTGAAGATAATATTTCTAATAAAAAAAATTATAATAAAAACATATATTTTTAATGATTATTATTTATTACTATGACCAGAGAACTGTAAATTGTTTATCGCATACATAAATAAACATAAAATTAACGCTAGGTATTAATTAATAGGTAGATACCTATTGTTTGTTTTGTGATTTCCAAGCCTTTTTACTTTCATTACAAGTGCAAATAATTAATATAACTATTCAATTAAGTTAAAATGTTAAAACGTTATATAGTATAGAGTTATTATGATACTATATTTTATAAAATGACACGAAAAGTAAATAAAAACGTAAAACAAATATCCACCGGTGGTTAATAGTAGGTGTTGGCATAATAAATGGGTATACAGAGATAATAAAAATAATAATAAAATACTCGATTTTATTTTTATTTAGGTACCGCCTGTACACCTACAGTGGCTTTGTCGAAACAAAACTGTGATGTAAGTACAACGCTTTAGGACAATTAAAATTCAATATTAACATTTCACAAAACTTGACGTGCTAACATCAAAATAATAATTAGTTTCCGGTTTAATTTATAACTCCATTTTCCGGGACATTTTATTTACTATTTTACACGTTCACTCTTCGTAGACCTCTCGAATCGGCAACGCATACACAGCGAACTATATAATGCAAGAAGTGTGGGACGATCATAAAATGTCAAGAAAATAATTAATACAAACCGGTTCAAAACACTGAATAAGTCTCCAATATAATATAATAACAATACTATATCAATTATTATTATATAGTTTTATGTGACGGTAAATAATAATCGTGGCTAGTATGTACTAAATTACAATATGGAGTTATAAATACGACTTGACCTTTTTTTTTTTCGCAAACAGTCGGGTGTTTGAAAATCGCCATTACGTCCTAGTCAAGAGCACACTCGAAATTGTATTTTAAATTGTAACAAAAGTTCAATGGGCCTTGATCGAAAATGAATATACAGGAATATTATATGCCACTCAAATGTGAGAAACGCTCCCCGGAGCGTGTACCTATGTATTTCGTTCGAATAAAAGGGTTGAACGAAATAAGATTACAACAATCAGCTTACATTATTGAAAAACGAATGAGTCATTATAAATATGTAGTTCACACACCGCATCCGAGTAATCAAAACGTGTATCTCTAGAGCCAAATGAGAAGAACGACATACACGCATACATACATACATACATACATAGGCATATTTTATATTATTATTGTGTTTTACGGCTTTCATATCGCGGTCAATCATCAGTCATTTGAATAGAAAAAAAACATATTAGTTTATTGGGTTGCAGACAGAAATTTAAACAGGTTTAACTATTATGAATGTTTCAATACTAAATGGTAAGACTAAGTCACATTAAAATAATTAATCGTCTTATGTTTACTTTACCGTGGTCAAGTGGCACGATGTCTTAAAACCATGCGCTTATCAGATCTAACAACGGGGTTTCATCGATTCCGCCGTTTTAATATCAATTCTGCCGAGCTTTATTATTTATTGATTCCGCCAGCTATCAGTTTTGCCGAAAATTTGTTTATGTTGATTCCGCTGAATTTATATTTTTTAATCAATAGTTTATCAATTTTTTTTAAGTTTAATCAATAGTTAATTAATCAAAACCTAACCATAATTTGTCTTAAGATTAAATATAAACATTTCAAAAAATAATTCAAACATTTTTGTAAGTAAAATGTATTAAAATAGTAAAATAATGTTTTACAATTCTTTTAGTTAACTCTAAAAAAGCAAAAATAAAATAAATAATAGTATAGGTAGGTAAATAATAATATAATGTTTTAGAAGTTATTTTAAAACGCAACAAAAGTAAAAATTATTTAGTAAAAATAAAATAAATAATAGTAAATAATAATTAAAATTATTTTTAAATTAATTTAAGCCTTTTATATTTTGTTTATATTAAAATAAATAATTTACAAATATTAACCGGCGGAATCAATAAATAAAAAACTTCGGCGGAGTCGATAGCCGGTGGAATTAATATACAAAAAAGTTCGGCGGAGTCGATAGCCGGCAGAATCAATAGATTTTTCACAGGTAAAAAGGTTATTTCGGCGCAATCGATATACGCCCCTAACAACTGAATAAAAGTAAAACGATAAAAATTTAGGTAGGTACCTAATTTTAATATATTTTTTTCTTTTTTACAATAATCTAGATACTCCTTTCATAATCTCGTCGCGTGTATCAGATATGCATTTCAATTTTACTTATGGGGACTGACACGTGCTCTAATGTCATATGTCGACTAACTACACATACTTAGATAAGTATACTATTCGATTTCATTTTATTGTCCGTCGTTTGTTGTTTTTTTATAGACGCTATCCAAACTGTTGCGTCATTTGCAATACTCGCATGGAATTGTGTAACGGTCATGGGTGGTTAGTTTTTAACACTTGTAGAACGCCTTTGAAAAGCTAGCGGGAGGTCGATGGCCGTTTTTTTTCTTTTTGCTACTCCCGTAAAAGGCAGTAAGCATTATTATAACATTTATAACAGTGGCTTTCGCCCGCATTACACACAGACAATAACGAATCGTATGCGGCGCGCACACAATCGCAAGGGATACAGAGTTAGAAGAAAAAAAGTCGACCACTCATACTTAGACACTGAAAATGATGAAAGGGAGCTCTTGCTTTAACCCCTTTTTAGTGGCCAACTGTGACTTGAGTTTTTACGAAACACACCTGTCTAGGCGCGGGGGAATCGCGTAAGCAGCGAATGAAGGGGAACGTAAATTGTTTTTTCTTTTCTACACCTATTATACAAAGACTCGGATCAGTAATTGTGTCTTGGCTATGAATATATTTGAATAAACATGTGGTAATTTTTATAAACATAAAAATGTCCAACCGTCTGTATAGCTAGGGTAACTCTTTTACTAGATCTTTGTCACTGGTTGGTTTTCTTTTATTATTCGATTTTATACTATTTTTTTTTCTTTTGTTTTACTCGGCGTAGTCTTAATATTATATAGATACATTACTGACATAAATTAATTTTTCCACAATAAGTTAGAGCTACTTAATTTATTCACAAAAAGAGGAATTTTCCAATTTTGTCAATTGTTTTTCTTACGGGTTAATAAATTCTGCACAACCCATTGTACATCAATTTACAATCTCAATGACATTTTTCTATTTTTATACATTTTATTCAAACAAACATGTTCCAATATTATTTTAATGACACTTTTCAAGTATTTGAGTAAACTTAAGTACTAATAGTTGACGTTTGAGCATTTAAATATTTTATAATCATAAAACATAATATATTTTGTAATAAATTACAAAAATATAAATTTATCAATTAACCAAAAGCACAAACTTATCTTCAAATATTTACGTATAGAGTTGATAAACTTAAAAATGATATAACTGTTATTTCAAATACTTTTTATTAAATTTTAAACATACTTAATTTATTCGTAATACTGAAATCATCGAAAATCAAAAATGCACCCTAATTACATTACCCAAGGCTATTTTATTTCAATATAACCAGTTTGACAAACAAATTATCGATTTTTAAGTTTTTGTCGTTTTTTACGATGAAGCCATGGTTAGGTTTTAAAAAAAAGTTTGATGATTTATTACTCAACTAAGAACCATAAACATGTTACATTTTAATAATATTATAACGATTTATTATAAACTTTAATAAAATTCTACTAAATTTATCAAATCGTGAAGTCTATTATAACATCGTTGAAAAAAAATCATTATTTTATTACTTTGGATTTTAAGTTCACTACAATTTCCGTAGACTTAAGACAACAAACGGTGTATCTACAATAAAGATTAATAATATTAAATCTCTGATCTAGTTTACATCTATTACGTATTATAGTTGTAATAGCCCACACAATCATTGCGTTTCCAATGCGTTGGTCGAATCAAATTAACCATTGCAAACGATTTGCTATCATAAAACAACGTTGACGGGCGACTACTTAAGCACAACACGTAGCTTATACGTACCTATATAATATATTACACATAGATACGTGGTAGTCGAGATTTATTTATTTTTTATTATTTTTATTATTACTTATTCTCTTAGAAATTTCCCCTCTGCCACTGTATAGATAACAATTTATTAGCTACTGTCAAGTGAAAAACGAAACCCGCTCCGGGCACGTCCCCCTCGTTCCCTTTACCTGTATGCATAATATTATACACACAAGCTCATCGACATCAGGACCACATCATTGGACTGCAAGCGTATAATAATATAATAACACCCATCGTTGTCCGGGGGGTCCTTCGTGTGGTTTAATCGGATCAGTTATACATGTTAATAGGTAACGATGAACCGTAAGCGCGTATTGTAATAACCGGTGACAAACAAAAAAAAAAAAATTAACCCAACCTGCTGATGAATCCCGTTTTATGAATCCGCCATTGTAGTGGCACAGACACGCGACCCAGAACAGATGACAACCTGGCAATGGTCTAATGTCACCTCACAATTATCCGATTCGAATCTCACGTTTTCATATACAATACTTGATTTAATTATTATTAATATTATGTGTATCGTATATAATGCACATTGTTCAAATATATGGATTGTGCATGATTTGAGTTTCAAAAAATATTTGGAAAAAAATAGAACCTAACATCGAAGAAAACGTTCGACATGACGAGTTGTTTTGGTTTTTTATAACGTAACTGGTCCACACACACAAAAAAAAAAAAAAAAAAATCATAATAATAAAATAAACGTATTGACCCGAAACATAATATCCTCACGAAGATTTCGGACTGCGATAACCCGTTGGGTGGACACAATACAGGTAAAACGATACCGGACGTGTTTTGACGTGGGTTATCGTGTATTATTAGCATTTATTCAGCCTTTGGTACCAAAGAACACGATTGTTTTGCACAATCGTTTAATACATTGGATTAAATACAATTTCAAATGGTCCAATTTAACATCATTAACGAATACCTACTCTTATTTGAAAAAGATCCAAGTTTTTATTTGTATTTATTACTTTCTTGTTTTGTTATATTTAGTATTTAAAATATTAATTGCCGTCAGGTGTTGATTGTTAAAATTAAAATATAATAGTAATTAGTAATGTATATTAATTAAGACGAATTTTATAATTTACTTTTCACCTCGTTAAAACTAAGTTTTATAGACAATATATAGTATTATTAGATAATTTTTATTAAAATTGTAGGTATTCTAATGTTAAGGTCATAGACATAGTATAGTCATTGACCAATGTGTATAAAATAATAATATGCAAATTATATTTTTAACTCATTGTTTAGTGAATAAATAATACTATAATAGGTAATAATGAAATTATACACAATTCAAAATTACCAAGGAAATTTTAATCATTCTATAGTCTGTACGAAACTATAAAAGTGTTTTGTGATACTTTAAAAATATTGTTGATATTATTATTATATATATATATTATTTATACAATTTTAGTTTAGATTATGTACGATAGATCACTAAATAATGTATTATATATTAAATAGTTTTTAGATTAACAAAATAATATGATGATTATAGTATTATACAAAATATGAAAAATGAATTTCTGTATAATTTTACTTGTACCTACAGTTTTAAAATGTAAACTATATAATAATATTACAAATATTTATAAAATTTTTAATTGGCCTATATAAAGTATATCTATAGTTATTCTATAAGTCAACACAATTGTGAGAAGAATTTAAAATATACAGTAAGTAAATATTTTTCTTTAGTGTGTGAAGTATTATTGTATTATATAAACCCGTTATTTATTACACATTTAGGTAAGTAAACGATTTTCCTTAGGGATCATTATGTTCATTATGGTTTAACTAAATAACTAGCATAATTTATATATCATTATAAGGTAATTATAGTAAAACTAAGCTATATAATATAATTTGTGAACTCTAGTTGCGTTGATATGAAAAACATCTAATTTAATTTCATCCTGAAACTTATTGTAATAAAAGTTGCATGCACTTAAAGTTTATATGAGTAAATCAAAAACTACATTCGAGAAAAATAACGAATTCCATAACCAAGTATAACTCTGATATGTATCAAGGTATATCATAAAATGACTTGAAGCATAAGATTACTTTTAGGATATAATTGGGTTTTGTTTCATTTTTAATGTAATTTTCAAAACATTCTACATGCCTAACCGACGTCATGTTATTGTCATAATAATTATTAGAAACACTATCAAATACCTTTTTTTTTTTCAAATGAAAACCACTTTATTTATTCGTCTATATATGCATTTTTATATATCCGAGTAAAAATTTGTTGTTTAAATTGAAAAGAAAAGGAATTTAATTATAAATTTAAAATTACTTTTTTAAAACATAACAAGCATTTATTTTGGAAATAGTTTTTAATATTATTTACAAGCCAAAACAATTTAACGCAAAGAAAACCATTATAAATACATGACCTAAATTTTAACTGGATTAAAAACATTTATTACTTTGTTTTGATAAAAAAAAAAAAAAAACTGATCGCTCAAACATAAAACAACGCGTTAATATAATTTTACCGAAAAAAATCTTAAAAACAATGACTAAATAATATTTGTCATAATTATATTATATTTTGTATACAAGCGCGTAAAGTAATAATATGACGATGACAATAATAATAACACGAGCAATATTCAGAGTGATACTTTTATAATCCACCAAAACGACTCAACGGTCGTTGAGTCATGACAACAATATTAGTAATTCCTAAGTAATAACAACAGTGAAAATGTCATATTATCAGTTACCCGTCTTGTTTGTCGTCTTGGGCCAGCCTGTCGATCATCTGCATGTCGATCATTTCGTATCAGCCACCGCCAGACGCGCGCCAAACCATGATCATGTGCACACGGATCGCCCCCGCGATTATCGCTCACTCCCGCACACGTCAATAAATTACGCACGACCGGTCGGCAATTAATAACGAACAAAGTATCGAAAAACGCACGTTTGGCAAAAAAAAAAAAAAAATACACCGAAAACGAACGAACGCCGAGTTTTGTCGAAAAAGTTTAATAGTTTAAACGTGATAATCTTCGAATAGAGCCGAACGTCGATCGATCCGCGTTATAATTGATTGGAAAAAAAAAAAAACATAAAACAAATAAATCGTATAATAATAATAGTAAGAAGAAGAACAACGACGACCGTGTGTATTATGATGTCGATAAAATATAATGTCGACCTTATCAAAAGCTCGGCTCACTGCATTCGTACAAAAAAAAAAAAAAAAATTCGCTATCGGTTTATCTATTGATACCTATCATTAAAATATTATAATAACGGACCGCACTATATTGCGTAGACGCGTCGCCCAGTACTCACGAAAGCACACTGACACCGCCCGGCGAACCGGTGGACGCGGATGGATGTATAAAAACACGCGCACACACAAGCGCTCGTGTGTATAAAACGAAATCGCTACAAAACTGGTCTTTATCCCCGCAACGAGACGAGCGGTGCGTGCCCACTCTGACACCGAGTGAGTGTGTGTGTGCGTGTGTGTGTGCGTGTACCTACATAATAATAATATTATAGTGTATAGCGAATAGCCCCTCCGGGCTCGCGACCAATGGGGGAACAACAATAATAGTAATAATAACAACAAAAACAACCGTGTGACGTGACCCACAATCGACTATATAATATATAATATGTGCATCCGACGTCGTCGCCGCCGCCGCGGATGTCAGATTAACGCCGAGGAGCAGAGTCCGGCGGGTGACGCAAACCGATTTTGAAAACGACGGAGAGAGCGAAAAAAAAAAAATTGGGGAAAAAAAAAACAAAAATAATTTTGGCGGATCCGGAGCAACGACGGCGAGGGGTGTGATTGATTTCCGACCACCCTCTGCGGCCGATTACGGATTACCGGCGGGTGGTTGTCGGATATACGCGCTGCACATTACCTGTCACCGTCGCACGCTGCAGCAGCACAAAAACCGCGTTCGACGGGGAAGTGTTGTTGAACTGGATTAAGCGAGGCCAATATTATGAAACACACAATAATAATATAATATAATAATGTTGTGACGATGATCGCAGTACTTAGCGGTATGGGTTTTGTTTTTCGTTTTTGCGTGGCGCTGAGCCGCTCGGAAATTGCCACATGCATAATGTGTATAATGCACACATTGTACAATATGCACCGTTATAATATAGAACTGAGACCACTATGACGTGTAATAATCCGCGTTTACGCATTGTCCGCGACACCTTTCAAGCTCGTACGTGTGTATTATGTATAGCTGTTTTTCGTATTATAACATTATTACAGCGATGGGCTTATTAAAACATAATATTATATTATTATTACAAACGTCATACAGAGCATAATCGTGTCAATAATATATCTTTTCTATACGGCTGTCACGACCATATAATACCATGATAATATTTTAACCGTGTTCGATAAAATATTGACAAAAATGACGCGTTATTATTTAGGTAGGTATATCGTGTATAGGAAACATTGTGACTTTTTTTTTTTTACATGAATTGTATAACAACGATAGGTAAATCAGTAACAAACCCGTAATTAACCGATCGCGTAGACGAAGTAGCTGTAATTATTTATAGGTAGCTGGTATAGGATAATCTCTACTAATATATATAATATACCATACGCGCCATGCTCGTAGTCGTAATATTATTATTTTTATTATACCAGTGGTTGAACTTAAGAAAAATGTAGATAAACCGTAGACGATTTAATCACATAGGTACAGTAAATGAAAAAAAATTATCCGTTCACAATAGCAAAAATATTTTTTTAAGAATATTATTCTTTATATTACTGATCTGCGAATATCAAATCACATAAAAACGGTATAATTACCGAAAATCGAAAGCAATTAAAATCTTTAAGTGTTTTTCTTATTAATCGATTGTCGATAAAACTAAAATATCTAGCAGAAGGCTTTCAAAATATGCGTTAAAATTGTTAATCCTGCACTTAGATTAATCGATTTTTTTTCCTAGGTAGTATAAAAAATATTTAGTGCTGTTTTTTAAAAATTAAAACTTTATTAAAAAATATATCATTATTAAAGTTCGAATAATTTCAGTTTGTAATTCATAAAGAATACTTATTCAGTATTTACATAGGTTAGGTTTTTTATACAAACAATTTTAAATGTATCTATAATCATTATTTTTTAAACTTTATTTTTTATGTATAATATGATACTATCTATAAATTGAATATTTAATACAGTTTAAGCATATTATTATGTGCAATTATAAATAATGTTATAATGTGATAAACATGTAATATTATACATAAAAAAAATAGTCACTTAATGGTGTCACTTTATGATATACAATCAATTAATCAAGTAGTCTAGACTATTTTTTCCAAATGACTTCGAATTCTTTAATTCTCTTTTTTAATACATTATTAATTCAATTCTTCAGGAAGGATTGACTGAAATAGTGTCTGGACCTAGTGATTGAGCCAAGAACAGATACTAGGGGATTTAAATAGTTTGATGTAGGTCCTCGTCTGCATATATCCTATTCCTGTATGCGATATTATATTTTTAAATATTAAAAAGATAGTTTTTTGACAAAAAGAAATATGTTTTTCTAAGTTGTATCATGCGTATAGTACTTCGATAAAAAAAAAAAAAAAGAAATTAAATAATGTGAAAATTAAATACTACTATTATAATACTTATATAATTAATAATATGAGTTTAGTTATCATTTATATTAGTTAGCTGATTGCAACCAATTTGTTTTATATTATTATTTGTACGTTCATTCCAATATCTTTTTATAGCTTATTCAATAATATAAATAAAGTACATTAATTTTACTGCTATGTAGGTATTGGTATTTTTCATCTTCAAATTTTCAATTACATAATGTCAACGTTTTAAGACATTTCTCACGTTTATTAAGTAATTTTTTTAATGAACTTTAATTATATAACCTTTTATTAAAATAATTATTTAAATAGTTATAAATCAATATTTGTGTATGGGTATTCAAGTTATTTATTTCGATAGTAACATCAGTTCATTTTTAAATATTTTTATCTTTCAAAACCTTTTAGTGAACATAGGTTTTTTGCTAGATGTGGGCGATGAATTTAATACGCATTTCAAAAGTTTTAAATTGGATGTTAGATTTGTTAACCAGCCAATATCATGTTAACCCTATTGCAATATCCGTCAAACTTGTCTTCTCCAAAACATTACATGATGGAATTCTAATAATAGTAGTTTTTGTCACTATAAAATGAACATTATTCAAATAATATATTATTTGAATGATGCATAATATTGTTTTCAATTCGATATTTACAATATTTATTTTATGAGATAAATTATCTTCATTTTATAATTTTATAATATTTTTTGAGCATAGTTATTTGTTGTAGAATAATAAATAATATCTAATACAATTCATTATGAAACAACTATCTTAACACTGGCCATCAGGGCCTAAAATTGTGTGCAGTAGCACACACTATGTGCAGTAGCTAATATTAAATGTGCAGTAGCAAATTTAAAAGTGTGCATTACTTTTTGTACTTTAACCGGAGTTATTTTATTTTTAATTTTAAAATTTGTAGTTATATAGGTATCAACTATCTAGGACTTTTATAGAAGAGTGTCTTAGTTTGTATTTATTATAACTAATTATTAAT